>QRDG01002066.1:305458-442879 GCA_012064385.1 Puccinellia tenuiflora | reverse complement strand
TGTGACTCTCAATTATCAGCCCGGCAAGGCAAATGTCTTGGCGGATGCTCTGAGCCGCAAAGCCTATTGCAATACCGTGATGGTTGAAAAGTCGCAACCGCCTCTCCACGAGGAATTTGCCAATTGAATCTGGAAATTGTTCCTTCGGGTTTTCTAGCTAATCTCGAGATCAAATCCACTCTTGAGGAGGATATCAAGGCTGCTCAACAAAATGATCCTGAAATCCTCGAGATCAAAGAGAAGATCGCTAATGGAAAGGCAAATTGTTTCTCGGTTAATGACAATGGTGTGGTCTACTTCGGTAACCGTCTAGTGGTGCCCAAGAGTGGAAATATGAGGGAGTTGATACTCTCTGAAGCTCATGAGTCACCCATCTCTATTCACCCGGGTAGCACAAAAATGTACCAAGATCTTCGCCCTCAATTCTGGTGGTCTTGCATGAAGCGCGAGATCGCCGAGTATGTTTCGGAATGCGACGTCTGTCGCCGAGTGAAGGCTGAACATCAAAGGCCAGCCGGTACCCTCCGCCCCATAGCCATTCCCGAGTGGAAATGGGATAAAGTTGGTATGGATTTCATCACTGGCTTCCCAAAATCACAAAAGGGCAACAATGCGATTTGGGTCATCATCGACAGACTGTCAAAGGTTGCCCATTTCCTTCCGGTTCGGGAGGATATCAATGCTGCCAAGTTGGCGGAGCTATATATGGCCCGTATTGTTCCCTTGCACGGGGTTCCTTTGAGGATCATCTCCGACCATGGAAGCTTATTTACGTCCAAGTTTTGGCAAAGTTTTCAAACGGCTCATGGAACCCGTCTCAACTTCAGCACCGCCTACCATCCTCAAACCGACGGTCAAACTGAAAGAGTAAATCAAGTTCTTGAGGACATGCTTCGGGCTTGTGTCATCTCCTTCGGCAAGAGTTGGGAAAACTACCTCCCTCTCGCCGAGTTCTCCTACAACAACAGCTACCAAGCCAGTTTGCAAATGGCTCCCTTTGAGGTCCTTTATGGGAGAAAATGCCGGACTCCTCTCAATTGGTCTGAAACCGGGGAGAGGTCACTTTTCGGTCCTGATGTGATCAATGAAGCCGAAGAGAAAGTCCGTGTCATTCGAGAAAATCTTAAGGCTGCTCAATCCCGTCAGAAAAGCTATTATGACAAGCACCATCAAGAGGTCCACTATAAGATTGGTGACAAGGCCTATCTCCGAGTCTCTCCTCTCCGAGGCGTTCGTCGCTTCGGAATCAAGGGCAAATTAGCACCTCGCTTTGTTGGCCCTTTCACCATCCTAGCCAAGCGAGGAGATCTCTCCTATCAAGTTGAGTTGCCCTCAACTTTCCCGGATGTCCATGATGTGTTCCATGTTTCCCAACTCCGTCGTTGCTTCAAGGATCCCATCCGTGGGGTTGATCATGAGGCATTGGACATTCAGGAGGATTTGACCTACCGCGAGCATCCTATCCGCATCTTGGATGAAGTAGAAAGGAAAACCCGCAACAAGTCCATCAAGTTTCTCAAGGTCCAATGGTCTAACCATTCCGAAGAAGAAGCCACATGGGAGCGAGAAACTAGTCTTCGTCAGGAATACCCCGCCTTCTTCACTCAAGCCTAGAATCTCGGGACGAGATTCCTGTAAGGGGGGTAGATTTGTAACAGCCCTAGCTTGGTAATGAAAAATACGAAGAATTTTTCCACTTTTTGCATTCGTGTTTGCATCATGGCATATCTTTAAATTGCTTTTGTGAACAAACCATAAATGGGAAAACAATGAAATGAGGGAAGCCAAAACTTCCCAAAACCTTTACTTCTTTGAAAATGCAAACTATGGTGTGAACCATGTCATGGCAGGTAACCTTATGGTCCAACAAGTTCCCCAAGCTCACCTCAAGTGCATGAGAACCAAATGGTTGGTCTCCAATGTGTTTCCTTTTTTTTTAGGCCTTCAATGTGGTTCATAGCTTTTGCTTGTGAGCCATGCCACCTTGCTCAAAAGGTCTAGATACATGTATGATGAGTTGTTTATCTAGTGGAGAAACTCCCAGAATTTTTTGCATATTTTCTGGAATTGTTTTGGTGCCCTTTTTAAAATCTGGCCTTTTTGCCATTTTTGTGGTCATCCGGAATGACCCGGATTTTTCCGGATCAAATCCGGACCAGTCGGAATTTTCCGGGATTTTCCGGAAAATTCCGGATGAAGCATAGTGGCGACAGGGACCACTGGCGCCATGCCGCCCGACGCCACCTGCTCCCCTTGCCCATGCCGCTCGACGCCGTGGCCCCCGTGCGGTCAAAGACGCCCGCCACAGCGCCCTCGACCCCCCTGCTCCTTTTTCCCCTGCTCTCCTCGTTCCCCTCCTTCTCTCCCGAGCTCCCTAGGAAGCCCTCCGTAGTGCCGCCGCCATCGCCGTCGATTCGCCGCCGTTGGAGCTCCCCGGGACGAACGGCCGCCGCCAACACCTCCGCCTAGACCTCCTCTCCCTCCCCACCGGAGGAACCGAGCCGGGAGGACCAGTCCCGGCGTGTGCATCCTCGACCTCGTCGACCTCGGCCGCCGGCCGCCCGGACCGATTCCCGCGACTCCGGCCTCTCCCCGCCAACGCCGACTCCTTCTTAGTACACAAGGTGAGGCATGCGTGCTTGCTAGCCCTCTCCCGCTCCCCCTCTCCCTCTCTTGCTTTCTCACCGCGCGTTGCCACCGCCGCCGTCGCGTTTTGCCCAGGATTCGAGCCGTCCGGAATCACCCGGATTATTCCGGATCGATTCCGGGTCGACCGTATTTTTCCGGACATTTCCGGACGAATTCCGAAACCCTAACAGAAAGATTTTGAGGTCACCTCGGATTTGGCTCGGAATGAGCCCGGATTATTCCGGACCATCCGGAATATTCCGGACCAATCCGGATGATTTCCGAACCAAATGTAAAACTTTGTGCGCTTTGTAATTTAACTTCTTTCTTTTCAAATCTTGCAAATGTTATACCAGTTTGATCAGTGTTTCAAATGCTATCTAAACATGCTAGTATCTCCTCACGATAACAATTTGGACTTCGATATTAATCTTTACTTGGTTAAAGGATATAAATCCAAATAATCTTTTAAATTGCTAGTTAATCATCGGTGCTCCGAAAATTACAAATAAAATACCGAAATGATCCGAATGACAAACCCTACCCTTTTCATGTCATGTTCATGCATAAGTAACCCTAAGCTGATGGGAGTGGGAGCAGGGTCGCCGAAGGCGGATCGCCAAGTCGGCGCAGATTCTGAAGTTGGAAGAATGGCTCCGTCGGCCTCCATCCCTTTTAGTTCGACTTCATCCACTACCGAGCAGGCCCAGTTGCGGGACGGGTTGTTGGCCGCACCCTTGCTGTTGCCGGCTTCCTCTTCTTCCTCCTCCTCGCCAACACTTACGTCTTCGATGGCGGCATCAGCAGTTGCGGCAGCAGAAGCCATCGTGGCAGCGGCTTTTGCCAGAGCCACCGCATCGCGGCCCGAAGCGGAGGAGGAACTCGCCGGAGTTGGAGATGGTGCAGGAACAGCGGCGGATGGCTCGGAGACGGTGGCGGCGGCCGTGGATGTGGCTCCTCCCATCGGCGGAGCCGGAACGGTCGACGCTGCGTCAATCGTTGGGGAGCCTGGAGCGCTTGATGCCATGGAACTTGAGGGAGTCGGAGCTTGGCAGAGGAGATGACATCTGGAGGAGATTTTTGGAGCTAGGGTTGCGAATGGCGTGGAGGTCGCGGCGGAGACGAAGCGATCGTCACTTATAGCGCAGCGCCGAGATGTGTGCAACAGTCAGGAGCCGAGTTTCTCGCCACGTGTCACGGGATCGAGTCGTTGGAGACGTTTCCTTCCTTCGGACGCCTCGGTTCCAGCGCGGGGAAAACGGAAACTAGCCCCTGCATTCAAAAGATGCTCCTCCACTCACACTGTCGGGTCTGACATAGCCGTCAAATCGGCGGACGCGTGTCGTTACACGCTCAAGTGCTTTTCGGCATACAAAGCCGGCACAATTAAAATCGACAAAGTTGTTTGACATGATTGCAGGTTTCTGGGAATGCTCCAAGACTAAAGGCGGATGATGAATTTCCCGGACAACACATTGTCGGAAGATTGAAGCCAGCCGCTGAAGTACTTGAAGCTTTCCGGGGGCTACTGTTGGGGTTATGCCGAACAGGTGTCCTCACTAAGAAGACTAAAAGCCAGCATATCAGGGTGGCCCATAGTGGTGGTAAGCCGAATCCGGCTTAACCGGGCGGCCCAGTATGATGAAGCGCAGGAGGCCCATCCGGCTAAGGGAAGATTCCAGAAGCCGGCCTGCATTGCGGAAGACTTAACCCGCAAGGCAGGGCCCAAGCCGGATTGGAGTAGAACTCTGTACTTAGTCGGTTAGGTTTCCTCCTGTAAGCCCTAGGTCCGGACGCCTTTATAAGCCGGCCTATGGGACGCCTTAGGGCACGCTCTGAATCCCAATCCACTGTAACTTGGCGATATTGTCTTATAGTGAATTATAGCAGCACGTAGGGTTTCGCCATCGTTGCGAGATCCGAAGCTGGGTAAACCCTTTGTCACCCCGTTGCCAGAACACCCCACATCTCCAAAGCCCCTCTCTCTACCTAGCTTGATGGCACCCCTGCCGCGGCTAGATTCGACAATACCACGACAATGCCACAAAGGCCTCACCCTATTCTCCGATGAACCGCACCCAAGGGTTTGGTTCACCTTCCACTATCGGAATCCTTCGAGGCGGATTCCGGAGCCCTTTTACACCGTTCTTGGGGCACACACCCACAACTCAATTGGGGGCTCCCAAACACGTGTCGAAGCTTCACAACTCGAAGACTTCGCGGCACCTCCAAACCGTCTAGGATACACAATGCACCCAAGAGGCACAAAGCTCTTGGGAACACAATGCACCCAAGAGTAACAAGCTTCTCAACGTCGATCTTCACGTATCACCGTAGGGAGAGCAACCCGATGCAACAAATGCAAGAGGCAAGAACACACAAAGTGGTCAAGTCCTTCACTCCCAGATTCCAACCAAGCAACAAATGCTTTGGGAGGAATAAGAGAGGAAGAACAAAGGGGATGAACACAAAGCAACCCTAAAATCTAGATCCACTAGTTCCCCTCACATAGAGGAGATTTGATTAGAGAAATGGTAGATCTAGATCTCCTCTCTTGAATCCCTAAGTTTGGGCAAGAATCATTGGAGGGATTGAGAGGAATCGTGCTCACAAGGTTAGCAACAATGGAGGAGAGAGGAAAGCAAGTGAGCTCAAGATGTTCAAAAAGGTTAGCCAACCAATGGGGAAGAAAACCTCCTTAAACAGGTAGCCCAGAAAATCTGGCTGTTGGGGCACAGATTCCCGCAGGACCGGTAGTACCGGCGCAAAAGGCGGTACTACCGCCCTACGCGAATCAGTGCACCAACGGTACTTTGCGAAACCCGCCGGGGCAGTACTTCCGTAGTGAACACCGGTAGTACCGGTAACACCGGTACTTCCGGGGTTACTTCCGGTGCCACTTCTGCTCGGAAACAGAGGCAACTTTTCATAAGCGGAACCGGCCTCCGGAAGTAGCCGCGGAAGTTCCCAGCGGTAGTACCGCCCGGAGGGCCGGTAGTACCGGTAATACCGGTACTTCCGGGGTTACTTCCGGTGCCACTTCCGCTCAAAAACAGAAGCGACTTTTCATAAGCGGAAGTGGTCTCCGGAAGTAGCCGCGAAAGTGGCCAGCGGTAGTACCGCCCGCGTGGCCGGTACTTCCGGTCACTGAAAAACAGCAGAACACCCGGTACGAGATAAAACATAACTTAATCATCCGGACTCCGTTTTCGATGATCATGGGCTCGTTGGATTCGCAACGAAAAGTTCTACAAGACCATGCGGAGAAACATCATGGTCCATCATGTGAGGAGGAAGTCACAAGGAGAGAGTTTGACCTCTCTTAGAAAAGACGAACCGGTAAAACATTCAATATAAAAAACGCAAGAAGATATCCATGAAATCCGTTTTTGATGAACTAGAGCTTGGTATGGAGATGAACACAAGATATAAATTCTCACATGGATAAAAGCTAAATAAGAACCAATAAAGATGATAGCAAAGATGCAATGATGCAAGGTTAAACTCTCCATGAATGATACGATCAAGATACTCGGTCGAGAGCCCCTCTTGATAGTACGGCTATCTATCCTATAATCCGGTCTCTCACTAACATCATAAGACCAGTAAAATAGAAACACTATCAAGATCATACCTTTGCCTTGCGCATTAATCCACTTGAGGTCGATGAAGATGATCTTCATCTCCTCAATACGAACCACCTTTCTTGATTGCGCTTCGCTTGGTGAAGATTCACATGTTGCTCCCCCATACACCAAGATGGGAGAAGCACCTCTTCGGCATATCTTCACACGGACTTGAATGTTGATCAACACGCACTTAGCCTTGATCAACACAAACTTTTCTTCGCTTAGCCTTGACTCCAACAAATGGAGATCAAGCAACGCAAATGGACACTTCTACACATATAGCTCAATACAAACATTAGTCCATAGAGATTGTCATTAATTACCAAAACCATGCATGGGGGCAACCATGCAGTTTCACTCACCATTAAGAAAGACATTCTTAACATCAAGCTGAGACACAGACCAGTGTCGAACAGAGGCCACAACAAGAAGTGTGCGAACAGTGGTCATATGGGCCACAGGACCAAATGTCTCATCGTAATCACGACCATGCTCCTGCTGAAAACCCCGAGCCATAAGACGAGCTTTATAACGCTCAAGAGATCCATCAGAGCGAGTCTTAATCTTATATACCCACTTACATGTGATGGGACGAACACGGGGAGGACGAGATACAAGATCCCACGTGCTGGTGTGCTCAAGGGCAGCAATCTCCTCTGCCATCGCAAGTTGCCATTTAGGATGAGCAACATCATCGCGATAAGAGGTCGGCTCAACAATAGCCGAAAGACCATAACGATCAGGCGAATAGCGGTCAGGAGGAGGGCAAGGCCGATCCCGTAGACCATAAGTCAGCTGAGTAGATGAAGAAGAGCCGGAAGTAGATGGCGCATCAGTAGACTCATCCACAACACATGGACGATGGGAGTAATGTAAAGGAAAAGTGGGACGGAGAGGAATCACCGGAAGTGATGGAGGCGAGGACGGGGAAGACCCCGGTGATGGAGGTGGAGACAGGGAGGGCGTCGATGAAGAAGGTGGAGAGTCATGCGACAAGGGAGAAGAAGATGTCGGTGACGTAGGAGAGAACGGAGTCGGATCAACAACAGTGGGGCGAGGAGTAGGAATATGGGGCACGGAGGGAGGTGTATCATGAAAGGTGAGAAAAGAGATGTCCTCAACCGAAAATGTCGAGGAGGATGGACGCGGGTAGAAGGGACCAGACTCATCAAAGGTCACATCCCGAGAAATCCGCATCATACGAGCGACAGGATCCCAACACCGATAACCCTTATGCTCATCATTATATCCAAGAAAAACACACTCAACGGACTGAGCGGTAAGTTTAGTGCGTTCACGTGGGGCAAGAAGAACATAACAAACGCAACCAAACAAGTGAAACGACGAATAATCAGGGGAATGATCTGAAAGACGCTCAAAAGGAATACCACCCTGCAGAGCAGCAGAAGGCTGGATATTGATGAGATAGGTGGAAGTGGAGACAGCCTCAGCCCAAAAGTGAGGCGGAAGGGAGGCGGCAATCATCATCGCACGAGCCGTCTCAAGAAGGTGGCGATGCTTGTGCTCAGCAACACCATTCTGAGCATGAGCACCTGGACAAGAGAATTGAGCAAGAGTACCCTGCTCCACAAGAAAACTGCGCAACATCTTAGAGATGTACTCGCCAGCAGAGTCAGCACGGAACACACGAATAGGCGTAGAAAACTGAGTGTGAACCATCACAGCGAAACGCTTATACATAGAGAGAACCTCACTATGAGAAGACATAAAGTAAAGCCAAGTGTGGTGACAGAAATCATCTATACAAATAATATAGTATCGATAGCCCCCTTGCGACGCAAAGGGAGCCAGACCCCACACATCGGAATGAACTAAATCAAAAGGACGCTGAGACACTGACTCTAGGGGTGGCACCCGCCGGGTTCGGGGCCGGGTCTGCACCCCCCCATACCCTCCCCATTTAATTTGTCGGGTCTCATCTTTTACCAAACCCGCGACCCGGACGGGTTCGGGTCCCCGGCGGGTACCCACAACGGGAGCGACGCTGGCGCATGCGGGGAAGAATACGATGGATATTGGGATGAGGTTGGTGGGAATGGACGCGTGTGTACATGTGTTGTCTCCAGGACTCCAGATACCATCACGTGCATGTGATTTGTGGGTGGTGTGGTCCACATCTCGTGGACGTGTGGTTAGCCATAGGATTATTAGGGATAGGATTAGGTCTTAGAGCGGGTCTGCGGGTCTGTGGGTACGGGTTTGCCACCCCCAAACCCGCCCCATTAGACCTGGCGGGTCTAACTTTTCACCAAACCCTCCCCATTTAAGGCGGGTATCCGTCGGGTTTGCGGGTTTCGGGGCCCCATTGCCATCCGGACTGACTCACTAGTAGGATAAGGCAACTGAATCTGTTTGCCAAGATGACAACCCTGACACTGTAAAGAGACATCTCCTAAGACAGGCCCCTGAAGACCTCGATGAACTAATGACGAGAGACGAGAGCCACAAAGATGACCGAGTCGATGATGCCACTGCTGGAAAGAGCTGGTAGCTGAAGCAACGAAAGCAGAAGAACTGGTAGTAGTGGTAGCAGCGGAAGGAACACGAAGCCAGTCTAGCTCCTAGAGCCCCGAAGAATCACGGAGCCGAGGGCCAGCTCCAACCAGAGCACGCGTGCGACGGTCCTGAATAGAACAAGAATCAACGTCAAGAATGACGCGACAACCAGAATCAGTAAGCTGGGAAGCAGAAAATAGATTCATGGTAAGACATGGAACATGAGAAACATCAAGAACAGAGAAGTACGAGTGGTAAGGTTACCACGACTAGAAATAGAACGACGAGTACTGTCGGCAGTGAGAACATTAACAGGAGAATCAAGAGATCTAAGGGAGGATAAAGCGAAAGAATCATAAGACATATGAAAAGAACCTCCAGAATACAGAACCCAACGGGATGTACCTGACTGTGTAGACAGTGGTCGCACAGTGCTAGAAGCATCAGTCACAGAGTCTGCAGTACCTGTCGAGGAAGAACCTGAAGCAGCAAGCAGACGCTTAAGCCTCATAATATCCTGCTCAGTGAGGGAGGCATTGGAGCGTGGCGAAGAAGAAGCCCGAGTCCCAGTAGAAGAAGTGCGCTCTTTACTGCACTCCTTGCGCTGCTACTTCCAGCAACCAGACTCGGCGTGACCATCCCTTTCGCAATAACCGCAGTGAGGAAGAACACGAGAACGACCATCTCCACCAGAAGGCGTGGGTAGAAGCGGCGGAGCACTGGGACGAGGAAGCAGTGGTGCAGTCGGTGGCGTAATAGGAGCTCAAGCAGCAAAGACGGAGGGAACCGCAAGCAAACCAGCACCACGGAGGCGAGTCTCCTCAGCACGAACCTCAGAAAGAACCGCCGAAATACGAATACGGCCACGGGCAAGCAGCTGAGCACGATGAGGCTCAAACTCCGGACGGAGCCGAGACAAGAACTCATAGACGCGCTGGAACTCCAAGTCTGACCTCACTGTCTGGCAACATGGGCAAGTACCACAGACAGCAGTGCGAAGAGAGTCGAGCTGACGCCATATAGCAGAACTCTGTGTGTAGAACTCATCAACAGTAGAGTTACCCTGTTGAAGAGCATGCTCCTGACGGACCACTGACAGGTAGAGATCATCGCCAGATGGCTAGTAGCGCTGGCGAAGGTGAGTCCACATCTCGGAGACAGTGGTGAGCCCCATAAACTCAGAGACATACCGAGGAAGAACACTAGAAGAAAGAACAGCCGTAGCACGAGCATCCTCATCAACCCACTGACTATAGGCAACCAAATCATCACGGTAAGCGGCAAGAGACTCGTCGTAATCCGTGACACGCTTCTCATAAGAACGAAGCGCGGTAGCATCATTCTCCTTAGCTGCATGCTTGTCGGACTGAGAAGCATTAGCAGCAAGAACCAGTGGCGTCGGCTCGATAGGAACCACAGGACGAATGGGACGCGGCGGACAGGGGACCTCTCTAGTGAGAACACCCCAGAGACGAAGACCACGCATGTGAATGCGCATGAAAGCCAACAAACTCGGTGTAGTTAGTCCCATCAAAAATCACGGGGCTGTGAGGGATGGTGACATAACCCGAAGACGAAGACATTGTACCTTTTTTTTTACTTTTTTTTTTGAGGAAACAGATCAGAACTCACGCAGAAACTGGCAGGCTCACGTAACGAGCCAATCAGCCAGTCAAACAGATCGAGCCGATCAAATAGATCGAGCCGATCAGAATCGATCGGAATCAACTGCCGCTTGCTTGTCCGTCAAAGTAGCCAGCAGAACGACGGCGCAGGCACAGACAGAACGAAGACGGCGGCGTAGGCGAGGACGGCGGCGGCCGGCAGCGGCGACGGCGATGGCCAGCAGCGGCGGCGACGGCGGCCGAAGAAGGCGGCGGCCAGGACATCAGCGGATCGGGGGAGCAGCCGGGATGGCGGCGGACCACAGCGGGCAGACGGGAACAGTGGAGGACAGCAGCGGGAGAACCGCAGCAGCAGTGGACAACGGCGGCCGGCAAGAAGCAGTGGCGGCGGCTAGCAAGAACAACGACGTCGGCCGGCAAGGACAGAGGCAGCGTCAGTCAGATCAAGCACGAGTTGCGCGTACTAAAAAATATTGATCTAGGTCTGATACCATATTAGGGAAACGCAACTTGTATTCTCAGTAAGTCAAATGCCATAATATATAGTATATACAGGAAACCCATTATACAACGGGGAACTATACAGATATATAAACACGTAATACAACTCTAACACGTTCTATCTCCGACGAAAGCAGTGGACTATACGTAGCCTGCGAATTGTTCTCGCCTTTCTTCCTTCACCGGTCTGCTACCGCAATACGAGACCTTTTTGCAAATCTCTTGCACCATCCCTTTTGAAGATTGAGCCAGATTCTGATTCTTTCCTCGATCGGCGATGTACCCCAATCGCATAGATGATGGTCATTTGACCGTTTCTGTGCCGTCCATGTTGCGCCCCACACTGATTCTTCTGGAGCTAACGGCGCTTCGGACCTCTGCTTTTAAGCACTTCAAGCAGGATATGATTTTTTTTTTTTTTTTGATACAAAGGGTTCCTCAGAATATAAATCTCCTTGAATCCTTTTGATCAATCAGGTAGGAGTATTCGGATTCGGCGAGAGATGACCCGTGCGATTAGCCGATTAATAGAGTCGCTGACACAGAACCTACTGTTGTTTGGTCTTCGTAGCTTGGCACTGCCGATCAATAGTTGGCAGATGAATATCAGTGTATAATGATATGGTGCTGGGAAGATCTTGCAGCACACAATCACACCACGACCACATCTGCAGTCTGCAGATCTGCTTTCACTGCCAGCGGTTGAAACAGCTCCTGCAAAAGTTAGATGTGAATGAGAAAGTTTCCTCCTGCATATCAACAGTAAATCATTATCTTCTCAACTCTGGTAGCGAGACACAAGAATGGATAAAATTATTTCCGCATGTTGCCTCTTACTGAAGCCTTACGGGCATGCTAGTGATGGGCTACAGTGTGAACTATAAAGGCTGGGACATGAAAACGGAAGAAGGCAGGAGTGGATTAGCGGGCTATTCGGCCCTGTTGGCCGATTTGGTGCCAGGCCTCGCCAGAATCAGATGGGCTAGTGTTCGAGAGAATCATTGAAACGTTTTGTCGCTAGGTCGCTCCCGCGAGCGGCCCGGTGGCGCACGCCGGCGGCGGGATCTCCCTTCCCCTCTCGCATGGTTGGCGGTGCGCGGGACTGCGCGGTCAGGCGAGGGTGCGCTGTTGTGGGTGAATCTCGTCTCGACGATCGGCGTCTGGGCGCGACGGCGGCTTCCCCGGCCGGCGCTGGCAGCGGTGTGGCGTGGTGCTGATGGTGGCGGCGGACGACGCGCGGAGGTACGCCAGGGCGGCAAAGTATCGCGGCCCAGATCTAGGCCCATTTGGGCCTGATCTGGTGCGCCCATGCCATTGCTGATGCGGGCGGTCGGCTCTCGGCGGCGGGGCGGCTGGCGCCCATTCCTGGCCATCATGTGGTTGGGGCGTCGGATCCAGCCCAGGCGGGCCCAGATCCGATGGCCGCCTAGATGACCCGTGTGGAGCTCTTCTCGCTGCGCCTTGTGGATGCTTCTGTGTTGTTCGTCCCCTGCGTGTCGGATAGATCTAGACCAGGTGGGTCTCGATCTTGCGCCATCCTACTCTGTTTGTACCGATTGGGTTAGACGTGGTAGCGTCTTCCGCCTCGTGGGTGCGAGATCATGGATGCCGGGGCGACGGCCTTGGAAGGTGGACCGCGCGTGTGGCTCTCCGGCGGGCGATGTTGCGGCGGTGGTGGCGTGTCTCTTTGGCCATGTGGATGGTGAAGAGCAGGCGGCGGGGACTCATGGTGTTCGTGGTGCTTCGGCAGTGGCGGCGCCCAGATCGCGTTCTGGAGGTTCGATTTGTTGTCAGCGGGCGGTCTGTGGGTTCGTTGTGTGGCGTGGAGGTTTTTTCGGGCGAAAGTCCAGCGCTTTGGTGCCAACGGCGGCGATGCTTGTGGGTGTCGTGACCCTCTTGGGGGCGTCGTTGTGTTACCTCCCCCACACTAGTGCTCCGAGTGAAAACCCTTGACCGTCTCGGTCACGGCGACGGTGACGCATATCGTCATTCACCTCTTTAGGGCGTCGTCGTGGAGCTCGGACCTTGTTGGTCTCGTCGTACTGACATCGGCGGACATGCTCGGATCCTACCTTGATGCTCTTCAGCCTCGGCTTGTGGTGTTCTCTACGGCCTCATATCCTTTACACGTGACTGAGTTGTCTTTGGTTTGGGTCCTCGGTGTTTGCTGGCAGGATCGGCGCTCCACGACCTGGAGCGAGAGGGCAGGCAGCCTTCTCCGGCGAGACCTTGGTGGGCCCGAGACAACGGTGTCCGGTGGTTTTCTTAAGTAGGCGTAGGTTCTCCTGTAGTCGGCGTCCTGGGTGTGTTGCGGAGGGTGCGGCTTCTCCTGTTTTTCTTTCTTTTTCTTTGATCTGCTCTGTAAGAGGAGACCCTCATCACCTTGTATCGGTCTGGCCGTTTGGCTTTATTTATAAAGCGGAACGAAAACCTGTTTCGAGAGAGAATCACATGGACTACCAAGGGCCGAATTAGAAGTTAATGTTCCTTTCTAGATACAAGTACAGGGACCGCAAGTACAATGGGCTCCGGCCATAGCCACTACATATTTACTCACGATAGCATGCTGTTTTATAAGATTTAGATAGATAGTGAAGTGCACAAGTGCAACAGATTAATGAAGTTTTTAATGCATATTGTAAGGCGTGAAGAGAAGAATAATATTTATTTGGTTCTAATATAAAATAGTAAATTTCAGTTTGTATCCTCTAGTTTGATATTTTTGATGATAAATACCCATTTAGCAACTTTTCATTCTAATTACCTTATTTAGTAAAAGTTGGGTCAAATTTTACCCCTGTAAAATTTTCTGAGCATTTTGAAAGATGGGTCCCTACCATCAGGTACACGTACCGGCCACGTAGGGGGTTTTCATGTTAGTTTTATCCTTGCCGTTAATTTCCGTGGAGGGATTTTTCTACTCAGGTCTACACGACCGTGGGCCGAGTGGCCGACGCCCCGACCCATGATTGATCTGTTAAGAAAACCCTAATTCTAGTGCTACGTCTCGTCAAACCAAATACCACTCCTAGCCCATTGATCTGTTAAGCAAAAGCCGATGACTCCATTTGTATTCAAACGCCACACATGCTAATTCTCCCTCCCCTGCAGATTGGAGAAATACTAACAGCAGGATAGACCTAGTCGTTCGTACAAAAGCTACATGTTACCGGCGTTGAGAAAAACACTCAAGTCTCAAGACCTGCTTATTACCCCATTCAAGTAAAAAAGTCTCAAGTCCTGCTACTAAACCTTTGTCGGCATTACCAAAAAATCCCCGGCCAAAACTTTTTGTCAGAATTGACAAAAACGATGCTGACCAAAATATTGATTAAAAAATCGAGTCTCACGCTCTCTGTACTAGTAATTCATCTACTACTATCCATCTATCCAACTAAAGCATCAGACTTGTCTACATGGCTGCCACCCATACCTGAATGGGATCCATATGTCAAAACGGCCACACAATTTTATAGGGAGTAAAAATTAGCACAAATTTAACATAATTAGAATGAAAACTTGCTGAATGGGGTAACTGGCGCAAAAACAGTTAAACTAGAGGGTAAAAACTAGAATTTACACAAGAATAAATCTTGTTATATTTTACATCTTTTCCAGTTTTACATTTATCTACTTTAAGTCAGGAAATCAAGGATGTGGTTAACGTACTCAGAGACTCTATGTGAGAAGTACCTCGGATGATTAGTGCGGTGATTTAGAACCCGGGCTCCAGAGAGCCCGGTATTTTCAAAATTTCGAAAAGCGCATTTTTGTGTTTCAAAAAAATGTGAAAAAAATCGTGGATGTAGAACATGACTATTTCTACCGCTGTGTAAATTTTCAACCCGAAATATTTTGTATTTTGTCCTGTGTAAAAATGACAAATTTCTGGATCTGAGATGTGAATAGTGCACAGTTCAAATTTTTCCAGATTTGTCTTTTTTGTGTAGGGCGGAATACAAAATATCTCGGTTTGAAATTTTGCACAGTCATGCAATATGTCATTGTCAACATCTATAAAAAAATTCAGATTTTTTTGAAACTTGTAAATATCGATTTTTTCATTTTAAAATACCAGGCTCCCTGGAGCCCGGGTTCCAAATGAACTTTCCGCTCGGATGCCCAGTAATGTGAGGCGTGAGAAGAAATGCAAAATAGTCTAGCATCATTAGATTTCACTCATTTTTTAACAGTTTAAAGCATACTTTAGCACTACTTGTTTGAATTTGCAGATAGTTAAACCGAAGTATAGTATTACGTAATATTCAAAAAAATTAACCCATGTATTAAAATTGTGTGGTTCACGTAAAGCGTGGCACCCTCAATATTACGAACCTCGATCCGTCAGAGCCTGCAACCACCGTCGTCCGAGGGCGTCTCACCGCTCACCCTCTCAAATCACGGCCTCCGCACGTCCATCGTGGCCGCCCTGACCATCCCCTCGAAGTCTCCCCCCACAACCAGAAGGCCCACTGTTAATTTCTTTGCTCGCCTCCCGACTCGCTCCAACCTCGACGACGTCTTCTCCGCCGGAACTCCCGACGGTCGAGCAGCGTCGCTAGCGCCTTCTCGGGTGGCGGATGGGGGCGTCGGCTCGAGAGGTCTTGATTTCTGTTTTCTATGATCGTTGGAGAAGAAAGTGGGTCCCACGCTTGGAATCCAATGTATGGTACGCCACGCCACCTTCCACTATTTTGCCCGGCGTGCCTAGGAAGAGCAGTAGAGCACTGTTCCCCCCGTCAGGTTTCATCCGGCCAGTTAGCGTGTGTTTGGTTCAAAGAGTTGACGGGGATGGGGTGGGATGGTTCAACTTTTCTATGTGTTTGGTTATATAATAGGGGGATGGAACGACCCACGATCATAGAATATACCATGAAGATGCTGCACCAATCGGTTTCTCAAAATCAGCCGGGTCATTTGGTCCACATTATTACCACGCGTGGTTACCCATCGTTAATTCCTAATCCACACGAAGCCTCCCGCGGCCTGGTATCCGACGCAGGCAGCGCCGCTGCTCGTGAGCGCCGGCGCGCCCTTCCTCGCTGCCGGAGACGCTAATGCGCCTCAAGCTTGCCGTGTCGTCCGCCTCATGCGCGCCGGCCACGACCGCCTCAAGCTTGGCTGCTGCCTGCCGGCCGCCTCAAACTCGCCGCCGCCGGCCTGTGCGCCTCAAACACGCCACCGGCGGCCGCCTCATTCTCGCCGGCCGCGACCGCCTCAACCTCGGCTGCCGGCCGCCTCAAACTCCCAGCGTCGAGCAGAGCACCGCCTCCCCGAGCAGATCGAGAGGTGAGTGGAATTAGCAGGGATCCCGACCACCGCGGACACCATGGGCCTCTGCGTGCGGCGTCGTCGTGTTGCTCGCCGGGACTAGCGACGCTGGTGGGTTCTTCCTTGCAGCCGCTGCGTGCGACGCCGCATCCTGCTCGTGTAATGGCCGCGCTAGCAGAGTTCTGGCTGTTTCCCCACTTTTTGGTTAAGCTAATTACAGTTAACAGATTGCTATTCCATATTACTGTAGAAGCTAAACACAATTCATCCGATCCCTCAAATCCTTTGAACCAAACAAAACATAGGATCACCCTATGTGGACCATCCCATCCACAGAATCAGGACCATCCCACTCCATCCACTTTGATCTATGAACCAAACACACGCTTAGCCGCTCGATAAATGTACGAACTACTCTTCCCTAAAAACTAGTGCGAAGCTAGGCAGGATTTCAGTCAGCTCGATCGGGTGCATGCGGGCATCATCATGATCCGATCCATGCACACGCTCGCACTCGCACGTGTGGCATCGTGTCATCCTCTCGACCCCGTGCAGCAAGTCACGGCGCGTGTCCCGTCCTGCACACGTGCGATGTCGCGTTAGCTGTCGGCTGGGGGTCCCCGTCAGGTTGTGTGGCTTTATATACGAAACCCTCGTGTGACTCCATTCCACGTGTCATCGCATCGTTTAAACACCGATCTAAAGGATCAAGGCAGACGCTTCTTTTCTCACACTGATGATGCCGATCGATCTTGTTTTGTGAAAAAGCATCCCCACCACAAATTATGCATCTGTTGGGTGGGTGTTGTAAACAAAAGTTGTTCTCCCTTAGGCCTTGTTTGGTAGACAGGGGTGGGCCGGGATTTGAAGGGAAAATCCCTTAGGGACCGAAAACCTACAAACTTCCCGCACAGCCCGTTTGGTGGACGTGGGTGGGGTTGGGCCAACCCGGCTGAACCACTCCAAACCATCCCGATCCACGTGTGTTTCACGTCGCTAGCAGAGCCTCGCGGAACAATCGGAAACGAAGCAAGAAGGCGATCGATAGGGAAATCTCGGAATTGGGTGGAGGCAAGGGATTCACCCGATCCCCAAAAATCCACAGCCCCTTTTGGAGCTGGAAAACCTGCCCACCAAACGAGGCCTTAATTTTGACCAGGAAACGTTCCTTGGCCACCGCATCTGGCTACTAGTAGGAAGTACAAGATCAATCATGCATTCGCGGTTGCATTGCAATACACAGATATGTTTCGTATTTTTGCAGTGTCGGAAGGTGGTGAATGTTTCGAAAACTCCATATGGAGCCCGAGCAACAGACAGGCCGTTAGCACACCCACTTGATTGCATCAAAGATTCTATCCCCACCTGTGTTTGGAGCTGGTATTTTCTGTAGTATATGTTGTATGGCCATGTATTCAGTATTTGGCCCAACAGATCAGGCACACATGGGGTCCATAAATGCTAGTGACATGTTTCAGGTGCAGGTCATCTCAATGTCATTCGGACGTACTATCTCCGTTCCATAATGTAATCATTTTTAGCATTTCTCTTTCCATCCGTATCTAGACATGTTTTAGTGTAAGGTTTAAATGAATCTTGCACTAAAACATATCTAGATACGGATGGAAAGATAAATGTTAAAACGGCTTACATTATGGAACGGAGGGAGTACAAGTTAATAATGAACTCACGTTTGCCTATTCAAACTTGCTTAAAATTGGTAATAACGTCAATATGTTAAGCTTGCGCATTGTTGTTCAGAATTTTACTCTGCAATTAAGACTGAAATCAACAGAACAATTCGTCATTACAAAAAAAAGATGACACCATTTATATTTCAACATTGCACAAGGCGGTGAAATAGCAGTAATTAACCAAGAATTAACAAAGTTCTGTCCTGTTTAGAACATGCAAATTTGAAAGGAACAAAACTTAATAGAGACCGATCCATGGTTATTTTGGAACCTCTCGTACCTTCTCATTTATCTGAAGACATGCAAAAGACATCAATTTATAAATGATTTTTTCGTCATGTTATTTTTACACCATCATCGATAATTGCTTTCATTTTAAAGTATACAACGATTGGCACTATAATAAAAGCTGATTATAATATTTTCTTGCTAATGTTCAAAAGATTTGTCTCGCAAAAGTCCAAGTTATGCACAAAGTTTTGGCAAGAGCACATAGATGTATAAGAAATATCTTAATTTTAGGCTTGTACACAAATAAGTAAATGATTTCGGTAAAAGAAAACTTTGCATGGATGTTGTCAGTTATAGGATTTCCACACAAAAAAGGTAATACTTGGCAACTGATTATTACTACAAATCTAATGCAGAAATAATTTGGGTCACGGGAGAGGGTTACAAGTCTTCCAAATACATGGGCCGCTGACAGACGCATTTATTGTCACCAAAACTACACGCTAGGTATGAATGGCCATTTCGATTCTTGCATCCTGGTCCAGCTTCCTGTCACATCCACTGGACTACTTTTGTGCTGCAGCACATGTTTCAGCTCACCGTAGTGTGCCAGTAGTCTACGGTAGCGCACTGTTCCTAATTCGTGTATTCTATTCCATGTACCCCGCAAAGTCTGACAGGAACACATCACGAGGTCCAAACCTACAACCCTGATTTCGAGCTACTCGTCCACCAAATCGCCGCACTCATGAATCTTTATGTTCTGTGTCTTCTTCTCCTGGTTGATTGACCAGGAAAAGGTTCATTGGCCAACGCATCTGGCAGGAGTATTAGAACAAGTACAATAAAGCCTACTCAGCCGGCTATAGCATCCACCATGGCACTAAAATCCAACGTGGCAGTGAGAGAAAGAATGAGAGAGAGGAAAGCGGGCGCTCCACGAAGAGCCCGGCTGCAGCGCATGCATCGAGGTAGAGCAGCTGGCATGCAGCCCGCATGCAGCCATTAGGTAGAAATCAAGAAATTTCTAATACTTGGGGATTATCCATCAAATGTGGACTACTATTTGTGAAAATTAGATGGGTGCCATTTTGCACCATATTTTTTGTACTTCGTTCAAAAAAAAGTCATTTTTGCCACTTAGAAGAAGGAAAATGATATTTAAAAAATCCCTTCGGAACCATTGTTTCCTATACCAAGCTACACCTATTTGTCGAATATAAGAACTTTATCACAAACTATGCTGTGAGAATAGTCATAACTTGGTCATTTGTCTTGAAATTTATAGATGTTTATACATGATAGACTTTTTTGTGAAGATTCTTTTAAACAATTTGTCAAAAATCAAATTTATCATTTTTCATAGCAACTAGTACACATAAAAGGACTCCATGCCAGAGGATATCTTTTTTTGAGTTTTTTTTAACTTTATTTGATTTTTAAAAAAAGTCATAATGGCCACCATGACTATTAATCGAAAGCGGTCAACTTTTTTAAAACCATCGATGTTTCTGTGATATAACCACTAGTTGTGTACCTTAAAATGATTTTTAAAAAATCAGACCAAAACTATCAAACACTTGTAATTCAAATTTGGATTACTTTCGGAAATTCAGCACAAACTCATTTAACTAGGCAAAATTAGGTAGAAATCAAGAAAATTTCTAATACTTGGGGATTATCCATCAAATGTGGACTACTCTTTGTGAAAATTAGATGGGTGCCATTTTGCACCATATTTTTTTGTACTTGGTTCACAAAAAGTTATTTTTGCCACTTTGAAAAAGGAAAATGATATTTATAAAAATAATTTAAAAATCCCTTCGGAACCATTGTTTCCTATACCGTAGATTACTTTCGGAAAATGCCGTGGGAATTGCCATAACTTGATCATTTGGCTCCATTCAAGAGGATATTTTTCATTGCAAGTTTATCGATGTTTCTGTGATGTAAAAGATGATATGGATGTCATATTTGAATTCCTCTCATTTTTCTAATCGACTTAGACATTTTATTTGTCAAATTTTGATTTACGGATTTACAGATATGAATTATTCCATATTAAATGTGAAAAGGAAAAAATAAAGTAAATTTTGTTTTATTGTTATTTATTCAAAAAATATTATTACATAATCATTGTTATTTATTCAAATAAATTTTTAAAATTTAAACAATAAAAAGTGTAACATCATGACCCAGGGGTTAATATGATTGATAGGATACTAATATTAGTAAGTTTTAACTTCTCATTTGGAAGCTAATTTGAAATGAACTCAAAAGTTAAGCGTGCTTCGGCTAGAGCAATTTAAAGATGGGTGACCGGATGAGAAGTTTGACCAGGGTAAGTACTTTGACCTGAGATTAAGTTTGTGGCTATTTGGCCATATGCCGACGGCTTCTGGCCGTCGGCGTAGCGCGCCGTTCCCGTAGTGATACGATCCGCTGGTTAATTAATTTGGGCAGGCACATAACTTGACGCATTTGCGGAAAGAAAAAAAAAAACTGTGGTGGTAGCTAGAATAGAGTTGAGGAGAGGGAACTAAAATAATTCCCCATCACTTTTGGAAATCGCCGTGCATGCTTGATGGAGACCGAAAAGGCCAAAAGTAGCCCCAACTGGCAATTACACGACTGTTGAGGTTAAGAAAAAATAGTAGCTAAACGTCCTTCAGGATTGCAGCATGCATAGACGAAATAAAGAAATCACTTGATTTGACCTCACAACTAAACTAGCATGCAGTGGTAGGTCGTCAGATGCCTGTGGGTGTGGCAGGAGGAGCCATTCCATCACCCGCCGTCCATCGATCTATCCATCCCTGACCACCTGAATGACTGATGCCATCACTCACGGCGCAAAGCTTGTGCCCTGCAGCGCTACAGAGAATCAATTCCCTTCAATTAAGGTGGCAATCAATCACGGACGGGCGTGCGCACGAGCAACACTAACCAGATCAGTAACCATGATAATGATTTGGTCCTGGCTGGCACCGTGTCCACGCAGTGCAGCTGGTCAACGTGAGCAGTGTGTGATACGGCCGCTGTGTGTCTGCGCGATGGATGGAGACCGCTGCTCGGCGATATCGCGGCAACGGCGCTTTCCGTCAAGGCCGCCTCGACTGCAATCCAACGTCCGTCGATGGCTCCGTCCCAACCTTGATGTAGCATGCAGCACCAACTACGCAAGGATGCTGCCTGGGAGATCCACGGTGTGCGGTGAGCCGGTGACCGTGAGGACCGGCCGGGCTTGCTTCCTTGAACGTTTTTTTACCGGTTTTGCTATTCATCAGGCACCTGATTATATATTAAGTCTCAGTCGATGGTTCTGACTGTCGGATCCCGCTGTGATTCGTGTCATGGTTCGTCCTTGTGTTTTAACTTTGACGATACCAGGTGCTGGAATTAAGCACCAGCATGGATACTGAGTGGGCCGTGAGCTGTCCTGTCAGGCCATTTGTTATGGGCCCTTTTTCTTTTATTTTTTTGGCTTGTGTATTTGACTGGGGGTTGTGTGTTGTATATGCGGGTTGGGTCTTTTCTCTTTTTTTATGTAGTTGCACTTTTTCCATACACTAAAATTGAACGTTTTGTGCGAACAAGCCTATACAAAATGTGTAACATGTGTACTTTACATGACTATTTTTTTCCTAAATATTTTAAAACATGTGTGAATGAATCTTTTCCCAAAAACAGTACTCAATCTTTTTATATGTTATATGTTTTTGTCACGTTAACAATTTTCTAGAGATGTTGAGAAGTGCAATAGCGGAATTTACATCGCATATTTTTTCTTGAATTTCTATATATCAGTCGATTATTTGTTATTCGGTTTCAGTCTAGGGAGCGACCTTCTGATACGAGTTTATGATTCCCAAACATTGTGGGTTCATTGTGTGGTAACTTTGACCCGTTTCCGAGGCGAGTTACACTTTTCTCTAAAAATGTACGTTTTCACCCTATTTTGATATGATTTACACTTTTCTCTCAAATGTACAACTCCAACGTGTTTCTCTACAAATTCTATTTTTCTCAAAAAATATGCAACTATAACCGAATTTCGATATGAGTTGATATTTCCGAAGAAACGGGCAATCTAGCAAGTGATTTTTGAAAACATCATACTTTCCTATAAAAACATGCAAGTTGAACCGATTTTTCGATACGGGTTGCACTTTTCATAAGAAATGTTCACCTCTAATCAATTTTTGATACGAGTTGCACTTTTCCGAATATGTGCAACTTCATCCAGTTTTCGATACGAGTTGCACTTTTTTCAAGAAATGTGCAATTAATAACCTAGTAGCACACGATGTGAGTTGCAATTTTCTCAAGAAATGTGTAACTCAAATTGCTTGTTGCCTCGTTGTGTTTTTTTTATTTTTCTATTTTTTTCCTATTGTTTCACTTTTTTAGACCAAGCTATCCGTATTGTATATGTTCCATTATTTCTGTGCATTGCACTCTGTCACGCAATAGTTGCATTTCTCGTCACACCATAGAATGTTACGAGTTCATGTTTCTGAAGAAATTTACAATTAGAAAGCGGTTTCAGAACGAGTAACACATTTTTCAAAAAAAAAATGTGACAGGCTATGGGGTTTGATGCAAGTTGTCCTTTATTAAGACATGTGCAACTCCATGATACGAGTTGCACTATCTATTAATATATGCAATTAGCATGTGATTTAAAAACGAATGGCGCTTTTGTAAAATAATCATGCAACTAGAAAATGTTTTTCTAACGAATTGCATTTTTCTCAAGAAACATGCAAGTAGAAACCAAGTTTCGATGCGAGTTCCACTTTTCTCAAGAAATGTGTAACTCTGATCCATTTTGAGTTGCACTTTTCTCAAAAAATGTGCACGTAGGAGGAGTTGCACTTTTCTTGATAAACATGCAACTGGCAATCGGGTGACGTTGCAAGTTGCACTTTTCTCGAGAAATATGTAACTCCAACCCATTTTCTATTTGAGTTGCACTTTTCTCGATAAACATGCAACTGGCAACCGGGTTTTGTAAGTTGCATTTTTCTCAAAATTGCTGAACTAATCGACGAGTTGCACATTTCTCTCAGATTTGTGCATCTGGTTATCTTAGTTTCATATTTCTTTCAAATTTGAGCAACTAATCGACCAGTTGCACATTTCTCTTAGATTTCTGCAACTAGCTAGTTAGTTGTTCATTTCTTTTCATATTTGTTCAACTAATTGACCAGTTGCACAATTATCTCAGATTTGTGCAACCGCTTATCTTAGTTGCGTATTTCTTTCGAATTTGAAAAACTAATCGACCAGTTACACATTTCTCTCAGATTTGTGCAACTGATTTGTTTTTAGTTGCTCATTTCTTTCAGATTTGTGCAACTAATCGGGCAGTTGCTCTCTCTCTCAGATTTGTCTACTGGTTATCTTTGTTATATATTTCTTTCAAATTCGAGCAACTAATCGACAAGTTGCACATTTCTCGTAGATTTGTGCAACTAGCTAGTTAGTTGCTCATTTCTTTCATATTTGTTCAACTAATCGACCAATTGCACAATTATCTTAGATTTCTGCAACCGATTATCTTAGTTGCGTATTTCTTTCAACTAATCGACTGGTTACACATTTCTCTCAGTTTTTTGCAACTGGTTTGTTTTTAGTTACTCATTTTTTTTCTATCGCCCATTTGCTCTCTCTCTCTCTGATTTGTGCTACTGGTTATCTTAGTTATATATTTCTGTCAAATTCGAGCAACTAATTGACCAGTTGCACATTTCTCTCAGAATTGTGCAACTGGTTGTTTTTAGTTGCTTGAGTTGCATTTTTCTCCAATTTTTTTCTTTTTGACAAGCATGCAACTATTTTTCCTAATAATTTACATTAAAAGGCCAATATGTAAATATGCAAGTAGAAACTAGTTTTCGATATGAGTTGCACTTTTCTGAACAATTGTGCAACTCCAACCAATTTTTATACAAGTTGCACCTTTTCTATGGAAATATGTAACTAGCATTTTTTGGTTTGGCGCCTTGTTCTTATATTTAAAATCACTAACACTTCTTCATTGAAACATGGGATACTGGTTACATTTTATTAAGAAATGTGCAACTCCAACCGATTTTCGATACTGGTTACATTTGTTTAAAAAGCATGTGCATTTCTTAAGTACAGACAAGAGTTTTATATTTAGCTTTCTTGTTTTGTATGATTATTTACATGTTACACTTTTTGCCGCAGCATAGTCGGATACAATCAAGATTCCAAAAAATAAAAGGTAATGTGAAACAGAAATAAAATACTGAAACATATTATATGTCTAGTGGACATGACTAGCAGGTCCAAAACAACCCGTAAAGAAGCAATGGCTAAGCCCAACAAATTAAGGCAGCTAGCGTACATGACGTGTGGATCGATTGGGTGCATCGATATGGATCGATTGCGTTCTGCGGTTGTCGACTGACACGTAACTTTTTCTCGGTCGATTGAGATATAGGCGGACCCTTTTTTTACATGACAGTTACGTGAGTAGTACAATCAAATGAACCAAAAATATGATTGACCTCTTGTTAGACAACAATCCTAGGGCCTGTCTGATTTAAAAGATTTATATAGATATTTTGGAGGATTGGAACCTTTAGTATTTTTTTCCTACATAAGTTCGTTTGACTCATATGATTGAGCCTGTTTTGAAAAAAAAAATCCCTAAGAATTGCTTTGTATTACTACATTTTATAAATAAACAACATCCACTCAAACCTTCTGTAAGGAATCATTTGATTTTCCTAGGATGTACTAACACACCAAAATCATGTGTAATTAAATTGACATGATGGTGCAATATTGTGTTTTTTTTTTCTATTCCTATGTTCTTTTACCATGCGAATCAAAGGAGCCCGTTTTTAGTTCGTTGTCAGGATATTTGAGAATTGAGCCTTAGCCACGTGGCCAGGACACCGTGGTAAAAGCCATGTTTATCAGGTAGAAAAGTCAACTCCTAAAAAACATAAAATGTGTCATAGGAGGATCGTTTCTCTCGAGATCTTCTCCAACACGATATTTTTTCACCGGTGAAGAAGTGTGCCGTAACTTAATAATTATTAGGACTTCCCTCAAAATCCCATTATTGTTTTATACAATGTTGGAAAGCAGAAACAACACTTTTTGTATTTCCTTGTTTGAGTAACCTTAAGAAACACAATTAATTCAAGAAATTTCTTTGCTTCCATATTTTTCCAATACGAAGAGTACCGGCTGAAGACGAAATCCAGGAAAAGACCAAGGGGGAGAAAAAGGGCCATCCGGTGTGTCATTGCCCTAGAGGCGCATTGTGGAGGGCCCACTTCGGCTTGATCGTCCAAGTGAGTAGATTTTTTCGTGTCGAGACAATCTTGACCTAAAAACATCTATATATCTCTCATCAGGATTTTTATCGCAACAACGTGGGTGATACGAGGCAAAACAGAGAACGAGATTAATAGAAGGCCACCACCGGAACCTGTTGGAAATATGACTTAGAGATAATGATACAATTATTATTACGATCTTTGGATCCAGATTGTCTTGCTTACCTGGGCCATCTCAGGTGCGCTACCAGGTATTTCGGTACCGAAGAAACTAACGGATTTTAGTTTTCCCATTTTTGTCGAAAAAGATATTTTTGTTGGGAATATGCCCTAGAGGCAATAATAAAATGGTTTATTAGCATATTCATGTTTATGATAATAGTTTATTATCCATGCTATAATTGTATTAACCGGAAACATAATACATGTGTGGAATATAAACAACAGGTGTCCCTAGTAAGCCTCTACCGGACTAGTTCGTTAGTCAAGAGATGGTTAGCGTTTCCTAACCATGGACTTGTTATAGTCACTTGATAACAGAGTCATATCATTAGGAGTAATGATGTGATGGACAAGACCCAATAATAAAGAGTTGCAATTGATCGTGTCACACAAGTTTCATTGCCAACACTTTTAGTATGCCAAGTATAGTTTCCTTAGACCATGAGATTATGTCACTCCCGTTTACCGGAGGAATACTTTGTGGACATCAAATGTCACTTCGTAACTGGGTGATTATAAAGGTGGCTTTTAGGTATCTCCGATGGTATTTGTTGGGTGACATGAATCAAGACTGGGATTTGTCCTTCCTTGTGACGGAAAAGATATCTCTGGGCCCTCTCGGTAATATAGCATCAAGAAAGGTTGCAACCATGTGATTAAGTGTTAATCACGGGGATCCTATATTATGGACGAGTAAAGAGAATTTGCCAGGTAACGAGATGAAACTAGATATGGGGATATCGACGATCGAATCTCGGGCAAATTAAATATCGGTGAGACAAAGGGAATCGTATACGAGATTAAGAATCTCCGGCATCGTGGTTCAATCGATAAGGAACTTCGTTGAATATGTAGGAGTCAATATGGGCATCCCGGTCCCGCTATTGATTATTGATATGATCATGTCTGCATGTTCTCGAACCCGTAGGGTCACACACTTAACGCTCCGATGTAGCTAGGGTTTAACGATGAGATGTTTTGATGGTATGAACGAATGGTGATTCGGTGTCTCGGATGAGATCCTAGACATCACGAGGAGCTCCGGAAGAGTCCGGAGATAAAGTTTCATATAAGGAAAGTGGTTTCCAGGGTTTCGGAAAAGTTCGGGAAAATTCCGGCAGAGTACCGGAAGATTCTAGAAGGTTCCGGAAGGTTCCGGAGGGCCCCACCTTGGGGGCCACGAACCTGGAAGGGCAACTTGGGCTAAGGGGAGGTGCAGCAACCCACATGGGCTGGCCGCACCCCTCCCTAAAGGCCCATGAGGCTGGCCCAAGGGAAACCCTAACCCTAATGGGAAAGAGAGCCTTGGGGCGCAAGTTTCCCCCCCTTGGCCGCCCCAAGGACTTGGGGGAGGGGCAAACCAGCCCCCCCACGCCTATATAAGGAGGAGGGGAGGGCTGGGGCGTGCACCCTTGTACCCTAGCCGCCGGCCTCCCTCTCCTCTCCCTCCTCTCTCCTGCAGCTGCTTGGCGAAGCCCTGCAGAAATTTCTCCACCATCAACGCCACCACAACCGTCGTGGTGCCGATATCCATCTAGCCATCTCCACCTTGCTTGCGGGATCAAGAAGGCGGAGATCTACATCGAGCCGTACGTGTGGATACCGCGGAGGTGCTGCCCGTTGTGGCACTTCATCAGATTGGATCTTCGAGGAAATACATCTCCTCGCGACTAGATGAGTCTAGTTGCGGGGATCGACTAGCCAACCCCTGCACCGACAAAACGCGTTTGTTGATCTTTAAGGGTAAGAGATTGGATCTCATCTTCGCTACCTCCGTCTAATAGATCTAGATCCTTGGGGTTTATTCCGCTTGTTGCGTAGGAAATTTTTTGTTTTCTATGCTGCGACCCCTTCAGTGGTATCAGAGCCTAGATCTATTCGTAGATGTTGGTGCGATTAGAACACAAGTGTTGTGGGCGTTGATATTTTATGTTGCTACCTTCTCGCGTGCACTTTGCGTCTTTGCGGTATTGTGAGATGAAGCGGCCCGGACCAACCTTACTCGTCCACGCACGAGAGACCGGTTTCACGACTGACATGCAACTTGTTTTGCATAAGTGGCTGGCGGGTGTCTGTTTCTCTTGCTTTAGTGAAGATGCAATTTTCAATGGAAGGCCTTTCAAAAGGATGAGTAAATAAGCAACTACTATATCACTGTTGTGGTTTTGCGTAGATTAGAACGGTTCTATCTCGTTGACCCAAGCCACGTAAAAATTGCATAAACAAAGTAGAGGACGTCTAACTTGTTTTTGCAGAGGGGGTCATGTGATGTGGTATGGCCAATATGTGATTTGTGATAATGTATACAATGATCATGTTTGTAATCTTTCACGACTTGCATGTCGATGAGTACGGCAACCGGCAGGGGCCATATGGTTGTCTTTTATTTTATGTGACCTGCGTGTCATTGAATCACCATGTAATTGCTTTACTTTATTGCTAAGAGTAGCATTAGTTGTAGTTGCAATAGTTGGTGGACAACCATGGTGATGGCGCCACAATGATGGAGATCATGCCGGTGATGGAGATCATGCCGGTGCTTTGGAGATGCAGATCAAAAGCACAAGAAGAAAGGCCATATGATATCACAATTTTGAATTGCATGTGATGTTAATCCTTTTATGCACCTTATTGTTATGCTTAGATGTGATCGCGACGGTAGCATGATAAGGTGATCTCTCACGTTAATATCAAGAAGTGTTCTTCCCTAGTACGCACCGTTGCGAAAGTTCGTCGTTTTGAGACACCACGTGATGATCGGGTGTGATAGATTCAACGTTCACATACAACGGGTGTAAGCCAGATTTACACACGCGGAAATACTACGGTTTCCTTGACGAGCCTAGCATGTACAGACATGGCCTCGGAACACAAGAGCCGAAAGGCTAAACACGAGTCATATGGATGATATGATCAACATGGTGATGTTCACCAATGAAGCTACATCATCTCACGTGATGATCGGTTGTGGTGTAGTGGATTTGGATCGTGTGTCACTAAACAACCAGAGAGATGTTGAGTTTAGTGGGAGTTCATTAAGATGAACTAAAATTATCATAAACAAAAGTCCAGATGTCTTTGCAAAAATCCTTGTAGATCATGGTTGACTATGGTAGTCTGTTCGTTGCTGAAAAACTGCGTCTCGATGGGTCAAATTTGTTGAGTAGTACCAGCGTCCTGAAAGAAGTCCTACACACCAATGATGAGCTCTACGTGTTAGATGAACCATTAGAAGTAAAACCAAACATTTCTGCAAGCGATGAAGAGTACATGGAGTGGTTTTGAACCGCCTACTTGAAAGTCAAGTGGATGATGTGCACCTTCATGAATTTTGACCTAAGTAGACAATTCAAGAACTTGATTGCAATGGAGATTGTTGATGAGCTGAAAAATAGTTTTTCAGCGCAAGTTAGAATTGTAAGGTTCGAATGTCTGAACGGTTTTCTTTCACTCAAGATGGAAGAGAACACTTGCTTGGAACAACACCTGAGGATAATGCATGAGATACATCATCGTCTAGTGCTTGTTTGGAACCATGAGATGAATGACGGTTTCGCGATAGATGGGGTGATACGCTAGCTTCTCCCCAGCTTCAAGAATTATGCCGGAGACTATGTCATAGGAAGGGATTTGATCACTTTCTATGAATTTGTGTCTCGGCTGCGTCATGTCAAAGTGGAACCCATAGCAAGAGAAGTTGACAAAGCAGAAAGTATATATTGATATACAAGTTATAAGTGTTTAAGTCTAAATTGCAATTGTGGCGGTTTCAATAAGTATTTGATACTCATTCTGTTTTATGAAAACAGAACCTGATGCTTGAGATTTGCATAAAGGATATGGGAAGACGTTGCAGAATAGTGGCAATCAAGGAGCGTTGCAGAATAGTGGCAATCAAGGAGTTGATGCTGGCAACGATCTGTCTCTACATTTATCATTTGGATTAGAGGATTTGAATAAGTTTTGTAATCGAATTAAGTGTGATTTTAATTAGTGTGTCTTGCTTATGTGAGACGGTTATTCATGTTAAAGACAATGGTTGTTCTATTTTCATGAGTGATCCTTTTTGGAAATCACAAGTTTTGATTATAAGTGTATTATTCTTATTATAATCTAAATGATAAATTAGTTAAACATTTATAAAAATAAGAGACATAATAAAATATCCAAAACTTAATAATGACAATTGTTTTAGTCGTGCTGAATATTGAATAAACATTTTGATGTTTTATCAATGCGCCTTATTGTAAGGAGTATGACTAAAATGCCACCCTTTGGAAGAGTGCCATGAATTGCCGAAAATAAACACAAGTGTTGGTTGTATTTTCAGCAAATGTTAGATGTCATTATTTTGTGTACTCCATCATAAATGATTAAATAGGTGTATTTATTTGAGTTATGATATTTGATGAGATCAAATAAATTTCTGGAGTTTAGGATATTAAGTTAACAAGAAAATTGAGTCTTTATGATTTGATCAAAAGAGACAAAATATTTGAGTTATATGTTGGTATGCGGACTTGTGAGAAGTGTTATCACAAATTACAATATTTAGAATATTTTCAAAGGAGTTTGATATGTCCTAAGATATTGTAATCACACACTATTTGATATTGTGTGGTCTCAAAGAAGGGTTTTATTTCGGGGGTTTAATAATAGCATTTAGATTTATTTGATAAACACTCTGTTTTAAATAAGGGTCTATTTAATGATTTGCATTTCACATATGAGTTATGTGAAACAGTGGTTTCATTAATTATGAGATAATTAGAAACTATTGCAAATAAAGTTTGTAGTATATTCATATGTGACTATGAATAGAGATTCCACAATGAGAGACTAAAAGGGGCAAACCAATTTGTTGGTTGTGCTAAGTATTTTAGTGGTTTATCGTGAAAAGGTTTCATTGATAAAAGAATTGATGGAATGGAAAAGCTAAAACCTTGCTTGTTTATGTATCAAGTGGCACATATGTAAAGTGCTATGTTGGTTAAAACTTGACACATAAAGGAATTGATGATGGTGATCATTGAATTTCGGTTTAGCTTGTCTAAAGAAAAGTAGGATTCAAGAATATAAAATTTTGTCAGGTTACAAAATAATATTCATGATTCACTTGTCATGTTTGAGAAACAGGACAAACCTACGAAACTACAAAAGGAGAAATAGAAACTTTAAATACGAAAATGACTGAGAGTCATCCTATGTTAAGTTTGAATCACAAAGTAATTGTTACTTGATTTTGTGAAAGCGTTGTTTCACATATTTATTCTTCAAAAGGGTTTGTAAGGAATAAATAAAACTTACTGGACAAAAGCACAAGAGGTAAAGCTCTTTAACATATTCAATGTTGCTAACTACATGGTGTAGTTGTGCTTAAGGTCAAAAGGATTTATGCTAGCAAAGTACTAGCATTCGTATAAAGAGTTCTCGATATTAATAGTTAATTAAGAATTTTGGAGGTGTCCAAAATATCGAGAAAATACACGAGTGTGATCTAATTAAGATATGTGGCGACATATATTAAGTTAGAGCAGAAACTATTTTCCATGGTCAAAATATGTGGTGACATATGTTTCAGTTGGAGCTAGTTAAATCATGGTCAAATATAAGGATAACATATTTCTGAGTGGGAGCCAAAGTGGTTTCACAATTTAATATGTGTATGGTGTATATTTGAGTGGGAGTTTACAACATCTTGTTTGAGTGAAATGGAGATTTCATAAATGTTGTAAATAAGTCAGGAACCAACGTATAACTTATGAAGTTAGTTTGAACGTCAAATATCCATGGAGATGGATGTATCTATGGAGGATAGATATGTTTGATAACATTATGTCAGGATGTTTTACCTAAGTAAGATTTTGAAGGAGTTCAAAATGAAACAAGAGAAGAAAGGTTCATCTGCTTGTGAGAAATAGGTGAAACATTGAGTTGATAACTCAGTACAAAAACGATGGTTGGAGGATATGTTAGTGATCGCTATGAATTGTTCATAGGACTAAAACATATAAGAACCATGTGTTTGTATTTGACGATATGTGACCCAAGTTCTTGGTTAGAAGAACGTGTTAGAATGAGGAGTCATTTTAACATAAAGATGTGATAATAGAATCTAGAGACTGGTAGACTTGGTTGAAGTCATAAAACCAAACTAGATTGGAAATCTCATAATAGCAGAAGCGCAGCGAAAGCATGATCGAAAATATCGAAGTGACATGATAGCACTGTCGATTTGTGAGTCTACAACATATAGGAGTATATGATTAATTCAAGGATTAAAAGATATAATATTATGGTTTGAGAAATTTTGTTTCAAGACTGAGTGAGTTCCAGGCGCACATGCTATGTGAAAGTTCCTTTTGACTGATCATACGTCATGTAGGCATAATGGGAAACGAAAAATCTCACTCTCTAACTAAATATATTATATTCGTCATGTGATGATGAGAATTATCATGTGATGATAATAGGTTTATCATGAGATGATAAAGTAATGTCAAATTAGGTGACATTGACGTTTTGCAAAGAACATAAAGAACTGTATAGTACAGAACACGGACAGAACCTCTTCCACGAGCAAACATGATCAGCACCGAGACTCCATGAGTGTTAGACACCATGAGTGTTGGATCGAGAAAATGTAAACTAGATTATTGACTCTAGTGCAAGTGGGAGACTGTTGGGAATATGCCCTAGAGGCAATAATAAAATGGTTTATTAGCATATTCATGTTTATGATAATAGTTTATTATCCATGCTATAATTGTATTAACCGGAAATATAATACATGTGTGGAATATAAACAACAGGTGTCCCTAGTAAGCCTCTACCGGACTAGTTCGTTAGTCAAGAGATGGTTAGCGTTTCCTAACCATGGACTTGTTATAGTCACTTGATAACAGAGTCATATCATTAGGAGTAATGATGTGATGGACAAGACCCGATAATAAAAAGTTGCAATTGATCGTGTCACACAAGTTTCATTGCCAACACTTTTAGTATGCCAAGTATAGTTTCCTTAGACCATGAGATTATGTCACTCCCGTTTACCGGAGGAATACTTTGTGGACATCAAACGTCACTTCGTAACTGGGTGATTATAAAGGTGGCTTTCAGGTATCTCCGATGGTATTTGTTGGGTGACATGAATCAAGACTGGGATTTGTCCTTCCTTGTGACGGAAAAGATATCTCTGGGCCCTCTCGGTAATATAGCATCAAGAAAGGTTGCAACCATGTGATTAAGTGTTAATCACGGAGATCCTATATTATGGACGAGTAAAGAGAATTTGCCAGGTAACGAGATGAAACTAGATATGGGGATATCGACGATCGAATCTCGGGCAAATTAAATATCGGTGAGACAAAGGGAATCGTATACGAGATTAAGAATCTCCGGCATCGTGGTTCAATCGATAAGGAACTTCGTTGAATATGTAGGAGTCAATATGGGCATCCCGGTCCCGCTATTGATTATTGATTTGATCATGTCTGCATGTTCTCGAACCCGTAGGGTCACACACTTAACGCTCCGATGTAGCTAGGGTTTAACGATGAGATGTTTTGATGGTATGAACGAATGGTGATTCGGTGTCTCGGATGAGATCCTAGACATCATGAGGAGCTCCGGAAGAGTCTGAAGATAAAGTTTCATATAAGGAAAGTGGTTTTCAGGGTTCCGGAAAAGTTCGGGAAAATTCCGGCAGAGTACCGGAAGATTCTAGAAGGTTCCGGAAGGTTCCGGAGGGCCCCACCTTGGGGGCCACGAACCTGGAAGGGCAACTTGGGCTAAGGGGAGATGCAGCAACCCACATGGGCTGGCCGCACCCCTCCCTAAAGGCCCATGAGGCTGGCCCAAGGGAAACCCTAACCCTAAAGGGAAAGGGAGCCTTGGGGGGCAAGTTCCCCCCCCCCTTGGCCGCCCCAAGGACTTGGGGGAGGGGCAAACCAGCCCCCCCACGCCTATATAAGGAGGAGGGGAGGGCTGGGGCGTGCACCCTTGTACCCTAGCCGCCGGCCTCCCTCTCCTCTCCCTCCTCTCTCCTGCAGCTGCTTGGCGAAGCCCTGCAGGAATTTCTCCACCATCAACGCCACCACAACCGTCGTGGTGCCGAGATCCATCTAGCCATCTCCACCTTGCTTGCGGGATCAAGAAGGCGGAGATCTACATCGAGCCGTACGTGTGGATACCGCGGAGGTGCTGCCCGTTGTGGCACTTCATCGGATTGGATCTTCGAGGAAATACATCTCCTCGCGACTAGATGAGTCTAGTTGCGGGGATCGACTAGCCAACCCCTGCACCGACAAAACGCGTTTGTTGATCTTCAAGGGTAAGAGATTGGATCTCATCTTCGCTACCTCCGTCTAATAGATCTAGATCCTTGGGGTTTATTCCGCTTGTTGCGTAGGAAATTTTTTGTTTTCTATGCTGCGACCCCTTCAATTTTACATGTCGGGAGTTTGTAGATTTGATCCACATGACAGTCAAGCGTTAAACAAAGTTTAGTATGGGCCCTAAGGTTTTAAATAACGAATAAGTTGATTCTGTTTTTTTAGGGGAGATTATGCTTATTGTTATGTAGGTAGCAAATATTTTGGGAAAAGATAATCGACTACATGAACCCAAAAACACTACTCCACTCTATTACACTATACTCTGGTTGGGAGAACATGAGATTAGCATAGAGTGGAATATAATAGGACCTAATTACGGCTTATGATGATGGTAAAGCTCCAACTGAACTAAAGCGAAGGAATAAGGATATACTAGATCCGTGCTTAAATATTCACTATTGTCTCTGTGCGTGTAATCTATTGCCCCTCATTCTTGGCCCATGACTGTTTGTCTCATGTGACTGGATTTCTCGCACTCCCACTCACGAAAAGCTAGGTGAGATGGCAGTATACAATTCAAAATAGTTCCAACGAAAGCTAGTAGTTAAAAAATTATTAAGCAATACTATCTTTAGGGCCACCAAGTAATCATGCACACCAATCATAATAGCGGACCAAATTTGCTTTAGAACTACATGCATGCATGGTCAATATGGATTAACTTACGGGATAATATATTATACTCCGTATGTAACAGGTTGCATTTTGGTACAAATCCATCCTCACAATAACTAAAAAATATTGAGCAATACTATCTTTAGGGCCACCAACTAATCATGCACACCAATCATAATAGCGGGCCAAATTTGCTTTAGAACTACATGCATCTATGGTCTATGGTCTATGGATTAACTTATGGGATGATATATTATATGTAACAGGTTCTATTTTGGTGTTAATCAATCCTCACACTGACTTTGCCGAACTAATAACACTGCACACATACGGACAGTTTAACTTTCAGCAGAAAAATCATTTGAAATGCACGAAAGAAGCGGCCTACGGCGCCGAGTTCTCCACTAGGCACTAGCCATGGATAAATGAGCTAATCTGCCTTTCTTCAGAAAAAATAAACATTGTTTTTTTTTTCGAACGGGACGTCACATTGTATTGTAGTACTTCAAAGGAAATGAGTTTTTGTTAGCCTATGTCCGATAGAAATAATTGTCGATTGCAACTTAATTCACACGTGATTAGGCTTGTTAGATTATGTGAAGATATATAGTTTTCAGGTAAATCTTATAATGTGAATGAGGCCTTCATTTGGGGAGAAAATTCCTTATATGACACTCCCTTAAAATCATGTTCCTTATTTGACATCGGTAAAAAAATTCTTCCTTACATGACCTCTCCTCAAAATTTCTTTCCCTACATGACACTCTAGTGCATTTTCTGCACTAACGGTGTTAAAGAGAGGCGTAATATTAGATATTGGTTCTTGATAAAATGACCAATTGATACCCCCATAATTTGGTCACCAAACCAATTTCAATCAAATTTTTGTCCTCCGATTTGGATTCTAAAATTGAAAACTGGACAGAACCTCCCCTGTTTTTTGACACATCTCACACAGTTCATATATATGTATACAAAATGCATCACAACTGCAACCAGAAACATCCATGTTCCGACATACATCAGTAGTAGTTCAAATGTATCACATGATGTCAAATTCACACATACATCACATGATTGATACGTCCCAAACGTACCTATAATTTTTGAGTGATCCATGCTAGTTTTGTGATATTGTCACATGTTTTTACTGTCATTTATATCATTTTTATGCATTTTGTCGGACTAACCTATTGACAAGATGCCAAGTGTCAGTTCCCTGTTTTTGCTGTTTTTGTATTTCAGAAATTTACTTCTGAAAATATTCTCGGAATTGGACCAAAATTTACGGAGATTATTTTTACGCCAAGACGAAGACGGAGTCCAAAGGGCAGCCTCGGAGGCGACCCACAGGACGCAGGCGGCCTCCTGCCGCGGCCTAGGGGGGACCCGCGGGTGGGACCCGCCCCTGCCCGTGGGCCACCTTCTCGGCCCCCTCCGACGCCTATAAAATCAGAAATAACCTAAAAACGTCAAGGCGGCGATTATTTTCTAGAAACTCGAAGCCGACGCGCCGTCACCGAAAACCCTAATTCGGGGTCCAATCTGCAGCTGATCCCGGCACTCTGCCGGAGGGGAGATCGATCCCGGAGGGCTCTTCGTCGTCATGCCTTACTCCGGGATGATTTGTGAGTAGTCTCACCTTGGACTACGGGTACATGGCAGTAGCTAGTTGGTAGTCTCTCTCTCTTGTGCTTCATGTCTTATGATCTTGTGAGCTGCCTAACATGATCAAGATCGATTATTATAATGCTATGTGATGTGTTTGCTGGGATTCGATAGATTATGAAGTTATGTTCAGATTGTGCATGATTCTTATATGAGTAATTTATGTTCTTGCATGCTCTCCGATGTGCGTACTTATTTTGGCCAAGTGATTGTGTGTATCTTCAAGATAGGGTATTTATGCTAGATAGTGTGTTCATGCCCCCTTTTGTTCCTGAGCACGAGTGACAGAAACGTCTAAGGGTGAGGGTGTGTTGTTGCTACTAAGGGTAAAACAGCGGTGTTAATGTCTCTTTTGATATTAGTATTGCTTACTTCATGCACTTTACTTAATGCAATTTGTCTGTTGCTTGCAACTTAATACCGTTGGGTGACAGGCTGGATAGCGATCCCACAGTGGACTTTTTAGACAAAGACGCAGTTGGACTCAACGGTCTTTGTTCCTTGTCGTGATGCCTCCATAAATATTATCATGTCCTTTTTGTCATAGCTAAATTGGGTTTGTGTCATGATCTTGTCAATTGCCTAGCTGTAATTCGTTCACCCATCACATGCATATTTATTTACTTGAGAGACTCCACTAGTGAACCCATGGCCCCCGGTCCATCTTTTTACATTTTTACAACCTCATTTACTTGCTTTTAATCATCATTACTCCTCTGGTCACTTTTTATATTTTATCTATTTCATCATACAATTAACCGCTTTGTTTTCTGCGAGACCGGAAAGATTGACAACCTTTCCGCCGTTGGGGGAAAAGTATTTTGGTTGAGTGTGTGCAGGTCCACGTCTGTTGAAGGTCAAGCACTAGAGATCTTCAACATTCACCTCGTTGTTGATTTCAAAGTCCTCCTAGTTCGATAAACCTCGGTTCGTTAAAATCACAGGCACCACCCAACTTATCAATATCTACCATCAATGATCAGCAGAAAAGAACTTCCAAAAGTAACCATTACATTAGGAGACCATACATGAAAATCACAGGCTGAGCCTTCTTTTGCTTCTAGTGCTTATTGCCGGACTTGGAGGGTTAATTTTTTTGCTTCTTGTGCCCATTGCTGGGATGTCAAGTGGCACCATAGGGATCTTTTCAGCACAATACCTCTTGGATCCAACTGATTCAGAATTGTCCCCTTTTCCCTTCTTGTTAGTTGTATTCTCCAAGCTTTTGCAATTTGAGAAGGAAACAATCAGCATACAGAACAAGTTCTAGTTTAATTATATCTAAAAATCTGAACTAGTAATCACCTGTTTGATGCTCGAGAACTAGCGTTAACACGTTTTCCCTTTTTCTTACTTGTAGTTTCCAAGCTTTGGCTATGGTGAGAAGAAAGCCAATTAGAATTCAAACATTGTTTTGATGTAAACATGAGCGTAAGTGTAAACTTATTAACCTTGGGGGAAAACACATTCTTGTAGGTGCTCCATCCTCGCGAGGCACAATGGATGACTCGGCTGTTTTGGTTGTCTTCATCCTCTTCTTTGGTGGTTCTCTACACAAACAATAAGAAAGTAGTGAACATGTATAGTTGGAAGAATAATGCAAGAATGAGTAAATCTATATTACCTAATAGACATCATCGCAGCAATGTCCTCCGGGTTGCCTTTCTTACAATTGTGCCAATGATGCCCATATTCCTTACAAATTGGACATAAGTGTTTGCCATTTTTCCTTTTCTTCTCGTTGCAGCCTTTGTACCTCTCGGTTCTAGGCCTACCAGCCGTGGCCTTCAATAATGGTGGATGCATGAAGAATCCATGGTCAGATTTAGGCCATTGGGTCTTGTCAGGCATTGCGGGGATTAGGTGGGCATAAGCTGCTTTGAACTTGTCGATGGAGTAATACAAGTCCACATGGTCTCGTATATGTGCATTGGTAAGTGATATGATGAATGCAAGACCATGTTTGCAAGCAAGGCCGGAAACTTGCCATTGCCTACAAGAACATGTCCTCTCTTGCAAGTTGACCACAAATCTGAAGCCACAACCACCTAATGCAGTCACTTCAGCAACTTCTTCTGAGCTTTCAACCACCTCCAAGTTTATTTCTCTAGTTATTGCATTCAGCTTCTTAATTATGTGGGGCAGAATTAACCCATCTAACTTCTTTGCTACATTTCTCCTTCGGTTCCACAATATCATAATCAATTGTCTCGCCTTATCAAAAAGTCGTCCAAGTTCAAGGACTTGTGATGCTTAATCCAATTGTTAAAGCACGCAGCCAAGTTGTTGGTGACATAGTCCACCTTGCATATAGTTGAGAACTGACTTCTGGACCAGAACCTATTGTGCCACTTTCTTATATATGCAGTTGCAGCTGCCTTTGCTGTCTCCATAGCAACCCAATGTTTATCAAATAAATATGGGTTCCATGAGTAAGCAGCAGCCCAAAGGTGGTCATCAAACACCTTCCCATGGAACATCTTCTTGAAGTTGGTCACCAAGTGAAACATGCACTCCCTATGTTCCGCCTCTGGGAACACTTCTTTTACCCCGGTCATTACTGCCTGGCCAGCATCGGTGCAAATGGCTAAACTTGTTGGTGATCCTATGGCCTTTCTTAGCAATTGCATGAACCATGTCCAATTATCATTAGTTTCGGAATCAAAAACTCCAAAACAAACCGGATACATCCAATTATGGCCATCAACTGCGGTAGCACTAGCTAGCTGCCCCTTGAACCCGCCTGTCAAGAATGTGCTATCTATTGCCAAATATGGTATGCAGCCAGTAAGGAACCCCTCTATGCAAGGTTTCATAGAAAAAAATCTTCTAAAGATGATTTTACCATTTATTGTGTGATGATCAATCTGCACTATGCTACCAGGGCAACAACTTTCAACTTGTGCCTTAAACCTATACAAATTGTCAAAGCTGCTATCCCAATCACCATATAGTTGCTTCAAGGCTAGCAGCTTACCCATATATACTCTCTTGTAGTGGATTTTGACCTTGTAGTGTTCTTTCAGCTTCCTTTTCAATTCGGCTGCTCCTAGAGTTGCATCTTCGATGAGCCAATCCTTCACCTTCTCACATACCCAAAACTTAATGTCAAGCGCTAATCGAGACATTAAATGTCAAGCGCTAATCGAGACATTAAATGTCAAGCGCTAATCGAGACATTAAGAATGCACACAGCAAAAAAAACATGACCCTACCAAAGAGATCAATGACATGTAACACTAGAAACACACCACAATTGGCAACACCCATACCACGAAGAGGTTTTCCAACAACGACAGCTTCAGTAAGGAAACCGTTCACAAGCACCGTCGTCGTCCGATCCAACCACCAAACTCGGATCATGGCTTATCACCCAGTATAGTCCGAGCAAGCTCCAAACAATGCCTTCAATCAGGACTCGGTACTCAAAGAGCACCACCACAATGAAGTCATCTGTGTTGCAGATTGTCGGGAATCACTGTTGCAAAACTTTGACCCCAGACTCACAGTCAGCACGCACACGGTTTTGACGTAGACATCGCCACACAAGAGAAATTGTATTTGCGCCAAAAATGTTGTCAAGCATTTTCGTCCCATTCTCTTCAAACCCACCGCCATGAACATGATGACTCACGCTGACTGAAACCAATCTCGTGGTCTATGTTACATCGTGAGGTCCCAGAGTCCACACCAATCGAGCCAGGCTGGCTACTCAGGATGCATCGAGCAGAATCAGAGCTGCCAGATCTGCCGTCGTAGACATATTCACAGACAACGAGCACTCCAATGCTTGCACCAAACCGAAGAAGCGCAACGTGGGGCCCATCACCGGATCTGGAATCCCCAACGTACCTACGGCCTGCCATCGGTGGTTGCGTCGCTAGATGCCAAAGGCACGGCGCACAAAGCCTTAGATCTGCAGAGGGTTAAGATGCCGCACATCATGGCAAGTGCCGCCTCACCCCACGTGGATTGGTCGACTAAGATCTTGAAATAGGTGCAGAAGCAATATCCTGATGCGGACAATCACCTCTTGCAGCACCTTGAGCGGCTCCTTGGCGAATATACGGATGGGCATGGTGAGGCGAGTCCACCATCTCGCCCGGCGTGCACAGCCAGAGCCAATCGATCCAATTTGCCTCACAACGGCGGCTAGGGTTTAGATTTGAGGGCACTTGCATGGGTAAGAAGGGAGAGGAAGAAGGGAGGACGAGAGTGCCCTGCCGCCGCCGCCAGCCGTCAGACGACCTCCGACGACGACGGCAGAGTGAGATGACTGCGGTCGGGGAGGTTTCCTGGCGAAGATTGGGAGGCCTCCGGAGTCGCGGTGTGTGCGACCCGGGAGGCAGTTTATACGGCTGCCGCGTGCAACCAACCTAGCTGCTCTATATAGGGTAACGGCGGTGCGAGCAACTTGGCTTCTTGCGTCCTCAAAATCCCGTTGCCTGCGACGGAAGAGACCTGCACGCTGATCGCCACCACTTGGCGCGAGAAGCCTAGCTAGTTAGCTATTGGCTCGAACCAGCGGCCTCACTGCTCTCATGTCAAGCAGCAGTGGCGGCACAAGTGAAACCTACGTGCGGTGCAAGTTGCGGCCGCACGGGCGTGGCGGGTGTCGCGCGGCACGATGCCACGATGGGGACTCCGGGCCATGTGGGTGGTGGGTGGGGTTGCGGTGCCCCGCACGCCTTGCCCGGCCGCACGGGTGGGTTCGATGGCAACGTCCCACCGTTTCCGTTGACGCACAACGCACCACATTTCATATACTTAGGAAATTCCTTTCATATACACTCGATTTACGCCCAAACTACCCCAAACAAAATTACTTTTAAATGATACCTCGAAACCCATAGACCTTGACATGGAAAAACGTGGTACACATGATTAAATGATTTGACACCGTCGCAGCGATCTTCTTCTTCAGTTCCTCTCCATGTCCAATCAAAGACAGAACCATATAGGGAAGCAAGCAGCTGAGCATCTCCAAAGTTTGCCAAATCAACTTGGCATCCACATTTTTTTTTGGTAAAACAAGAAAAAATTAACTCCAACAATTTGGCATCCCAATTTGGTATTTTTTCCAACTTGGCATATTTTCTCCCTCAGCGCGTAAATATGTCAAGTTGCCATCTAGTTGCCATCGTGATCTCCTCGTGAGGATCTGTTCCGCCGGGTCACAAAAATTGCTTGTGGGCTTCTTTTTTGGGTTTTGACAAGTTAAAAATAGCAAACTCTTGGACATGGTCTTTTTTTTTACTTGGCATATTGTTTTGAGAGTTGGCAAAACACTTGATTTGCCAACTAAAAGATAGCAAACCCTTGGAGATTTGGAGATGCTTGCCATCCAGGTTCAGAGTAACCACATCGATCAAGACCAGACAGAAACCTACAGGTCCTATAATTCGGCAGCCGTACGACAAGGAAACAAAAAACAAGATGCATGGATCGATCCCCTGGAACTTAGCTGGAACCTCTGCCGGGGACTGAACTCCAACTCCTAATAAAATTAAATGTAGCGCTGACAGCCATTGGAAACAGAGGGAATTAAGGTTTCCACCAGGCTCAAGACATCTCGTTGCGCAAATCATCACTTTTACAGAAATTTTGCAGTCTCCACCAGGTCCACGCCTAATCTGTTGCAACCCAGCCTAAATAACCCATTGATAGCTAAACTGACGGTTGGGTCCCACATGGAGTACCAGTGACCAACTCGACCATCTCCTCCATCCCCGAGCTGCCCCCTTTGCCTCTCCCGTGAACTGAGGTCGTGACCGACTCGACCATATGCTCCTCCCCGGCCTGGACGGCGGTCGGTCAAATCGCCGACAAAATTAATTGAAATATAATGTAATGTGTTGTTCTCAATTAATTGAAATATAGAAGTAATGTTTATTGTCTGCTCAATATTTCTTGTAAGGATGCACCGTGTCATTTTTTTTCATGTCCACAAAGTGTACTATAGCTTATATTTTTACTGCTATGTGGTTAGAGCTAACTTTTGATGTTAATAGGGGTATTTAAACTGGGTTGCACAGTGTTAGATGTCAACCTGGTGGAGACTGCAAAATTTTTGTAGAAGTGGTGGTTTGTGCAACAAGATGTCCTGAGCCTGGTGGAAACTGCAATTCCCTCTTGGAAACAAGGATGCGTGCATGCCTGCTGTCACTTCAAGATCCAGTTTTGTCAAATGGAGATGGAGCGGCCATGACGGATCTTTTGTTTCAGGTCTTTGAGTAAATTTCGATTTTCATAAGAGGGGGCTTGTCTGTTGACCAAGATAATGGAGATGGCAAAGAATGTGGATGGTGCACTACAGGAATGAGTGTAGGTGCCGACGGCCGCTATCTACGCCGACGACAATTTGTCGGGGCCGTCGGCGTAGACCCCTGGCAGGCCAGCCGGTTGAGACGGCCGTCGGCGTAGTCAACTTAGGGCCGACGGCGGCCGTCGGCGTCAATTTGCCGTCGGCGTAGCTACGTTGTGCCGACGGTGGCCGTCGGCATATATGGGCCGTAGGCTAGGGTGCGGGGCTAGGGGCTTGTCCTAGCGTTATGCCGACGGCTTAGCCGTCGGCACACGTTTTTTTTTATTATTTATAACTCTCATTTTATGTGTTTATTTATAAATCTCAATTAGTTTAGTATGCTAATATTTTTTATCAATTAGTTGTTTAAAGATTTCATGCATCAGAGTGGGATAGTGTCGAAACCCTGCCCCGCGGGCCCTAAAACGTCAACCCCCCTAGATATTCTTCGGATGGGGGTAGCCCGGTGGACTTTCCTCTTTGATTGTGTTTGGTTAGGTTATATGATCATTACAAAGCATGTTTGGGTCCCTTTCGACACCGGTATCGGGAATAGACGAGAAAAGCGGGTCTTTTCTCCAGCGAGTCTAGGGTTTCGCTGGAGAGGGGCTCCGGAGCGTCGGAATCACACCAAAACCAAGGTGGTGTCCTAACATATGTGTAAGATTGCGGTGGGAGATTGGAATAGCCAACAGCAAGCTCCTAGATGTGTCCGGCTTCACACACCACACTTATCCCGCACGAAGTTTCTGCTCTTGTAAGTCGGAACTCCCATTTCGGGTGCAACGGATGGACTCATGTGATAACATGGGCCCAAAGTGGGTTTAAAATGATCATATGACACACCCTAACACAACCAAGTATAAAAGTCCACTGAGCTACCCCGTTTCGACGACCGTGGAAGGGGTAGCTAGACGACACGGTTGACTTTCGGTCACCTATTTAGGGTTTCGCCGGAGAGGGGCTCCGGAGCATCGGAATCACACCAAAACCAAGGTGGTGACATACCATGTGTGTACAAGTGTGTTGGGTGCTGTGGATGTCCAAGTTCCCACTCCGGGGTGTGAGCGGGTTCACCGGCATCACTTTCTCCATACCGATTTCGTGGACTTATAGCTCGAAACCCCCACTTCGGGCGAAACGGAGAGAATATATGCAAAAGTTGGGGTGGATCTAAGTTTTGGTTGTTCCTAGGTCTAACCCAGCACAACCAAGCAAAAATTCCACTAGGCTACCCCCTTTCGACGCACGTCTATGGGGTAGACGAGAAAAGCGGGTCTTTTCTCCAGCGAGTCTAGGGTTTCGCCGGAGAGGGGCTCCGGAGCGTCGGAATCACACCAAAACCAAGGTGGTGTCCTAACATATGTGTACGATTGTGGTGGGACATTGGAATAGCCAACACCAAGCTCCTACGTCTGTCCGGCTTCACACACGTCATTTATCCCGCACGAAGTTTCTGCTCTTCTAAGTCGGAACTCCCATTTCGGGTGCAAAGGATGGTCTCATGTGATAACAAGGGCCCAAAGTGGGTTTAAAATGATCATATTATACACCCTAACACAACCAAGTATAAAAGTCCACTGAGCTACCACGTTTCGACGACGGCACGGTTGACTTTCGGTCACCTATTTAGGGTTTCGCCGGAGAGGGGCTCCGGAGCGTCGGAATCACACCAAAACCAAGGTGGTGACATACCATGTGTGTACAAGTGTGTTGGGTGCTGTGGATGTCCAGGTTCCCACTCCGGGGTGTGAGCGGGTTCACCGGCATCACTTTCTCCATACCGATTTCGTGGACTTATAGCTCGAAACCCCCACTTCGGGCGAAACGGAGAGAATATATGCAAAAGTTGGGGTGGATCTAGGTTTTGGGTGTTCCTAGGTACTAACCCAGCACAACCAAGCAAAAAATTCCACTGGGCTACCCCCTTTCGACGCACGTCTATGGGGTAGACGAGAAAAGCGGGTCTTTTCTCCAACGAGTCTAGGGTTTCGCCGGAGAGGGGCTCCGGAGCGTCGGAATCACACCAAAACCAAGGTGGTGTCCTAACATATGTGTAAGATTGTGGTGGGACATTGGAATAGCCAACACCAAGCTCCTACATGTGTCCGGCTTCACACACCACACTTATCCCGCACGAAGTTTCTGCTCTTCTAAGTCGGAACTCCCATTTCGGGTGCAACGGATGGACTCATGTGATAACATGGGCCCAAAGTGGGTTTAAAATGATCATATGACACACCCTAACACAACCAAGTATAAAAGTCCACTGAGCTACCCCCTTTCGACGCACGTCTATGGGGTAGACGAGAAAAGCGGGTCTTTTCTCCAGCGAGTCTAGGGTTTCACCGGAGAGGGGCTCCAGAGCATCCGAATAATTTGTGTGTGGCCATACCATATAATATAATAAATTATAATAAAACTGTATAAATTTATAATGAAATAAATTATAATGTTTAAAATATTAATAAAATAGCTTTTCTAGACAAATTAATAAATTGCCAAAACAATAAAAAGCTATGCCGACGGCAATAGGTCCTAAAACTACCAGCGTCCTAAAAAAACAAAATCCCCTACCCGCGCGCATCCCCGACCCATCTCTCCCCATCTCTCCTGACCCGACCCCACCGCCGCCGTCCTCCCCTCCCCACGGCTGCCGGAGCGCGGTCCCCGGCCCGCTCCCCTCCGGCCGCGCCCCCTAGCCACTCCCCTCTGGCTGCCCGCACCTCCCCGCTCCCCTCCGGCCACCCGCTCCCCTCCGGCCACCCGCACCTCCCCGCTACCCTCCGGCCACTCGCGCCTCCCCTCTCCCCTCCCGCCGCCCGCACCTCCCCGCTCCCCTCCGGCCACCCGCGCCCCGAGCCCATCGTGCTCCCCTCCCCAACCCCGCTCCTCTCCTCCGAGCCCGCCACCCCGGCCACCCTCCCCCCGAGTGCGGTGACCCAGCACACCACTGCATGGTGTAGTGTGCAAGTCGTTGACATAATACTCACAGAAGGACCTATCCGTGAATATTACATCCTTCAGAGTGGTACAACAGAAACATAGCAGGTCCAAGGTAAAACTATAGGATTACAACAATATTCAATACAAAATCTCGAGAACCTCCTCGATACATAGAGGATAGCCTCGTGCAAATGAAATCCAGAGAGAGCCAATTCGTAGCACTAAGCTGGAGATCAACTCTAGCTTTAACTCCTAATCCACTACTGCTGTTGCCACCACCTTAATCTACTCTATCTGGAATAAGATTATCCGGACTTGTACTCGTTCCTCCAGTAAGTGTGGTCTCCTTCCTTGGCAGTGTGATCTCTTTGACATCGTTGACATTGCTCCTTCGTGGCCATAGTTGTAGTCGTGCTTCGGTTGGTGAAGTAGCAGTTGACTCCTTAATGAAGATCTCGACGTTGTGATGGACCACCGTCAACTCCTTTGATGGCTCCAAAGTCTAAGCAGGGGGTCAAAAGGGCAAGGGTGAGTAACCAGCGTTACCCAGCAAGTCCATTATGTACGGTGGGAAGTTTGATGCACTAGCTACAGCTTTAGACTCCAGGGAGCCTTAAGCTTAATGCAAGGTTTTTGTAAACATTTCTTCAAGAGGTAGCTTTTATTCTGAAAACTATGCCCGTCATCCTTCACAGGGCTAGAACTTTCATGGAGTTCCTTTCCTGCAGCGTTCGCAGCTCCTTCCCGGAACAGGGAGTAACATGTTACAATTTTTTACACTCTGCAGAGGTGCGTTACTTTACCCATAAGAGATCAAGACTTTGTTGCACAACCGGGTGATCTTTCCCGTCCACACTCTCTTTGGTGTGGGGCCCAGTTTTTGATCCAAGTCATTCACTGTGCCTCTCCGCACAACGCATGCCCACCCAATTCATGCATAGCGAGTTTACCCCTGATGCTCTACCCCTCACGGTAGACACCTAGGCTCTCCTTGCAGACCATCCTAGACCCCAGTCGCCGTGGGACTTAAGGGATCCCACCCATGTGCATGTAGCCCCGCAAGACCTACAGCCTACGGCACTGGCAGCCCGTTGACATGCATCCGGGAGAAGTACAGATGGCATTTCCCGTCCCATTCCAGGTCTTATGGTTAACGCGTCTTTACGGCGCAATCATTATGACGGCATTTGTTGTTAATCCTAGGTAATACTTTCCCGTGCAAATGGAACCTCCGGACCTATTCATCTTACCATGGTCCCATTTGCCATCCATAGTAGGTTACCACCACTCAGGTAGATAGCCAAATAGTCATATTATTAAGAAATAGGTTTTATGCTTTCTTTTGTATAAAGGTGATAGTATATTTAGGTTTTCCAAATAGTTTTCTAACAAATATTTCAAGAGGTATGAGCAAGTGATGAACTTGCCTGTGATAGAGGTGGCAGTTCATGCCCTTCGGGGTTCTAGGGTTGCGTCAGAACCCGGAGATCTGAAAACAGCAAAGTAGTCCGGGTAAGGACTACTGGAAACACTTGCAATATGCTATTATGCATAAATATGAGATGCATCGTATATAACCCAAAATACCCAAACTCACAAGTAAGTGCTTCGCGTTATTGATTACTTTGTTAACGGTGAGATACTTTGAGTTGTTATCACATTCAGACTTAAGTGTTTGTTATGATTAACGAAGTAATGTTTTACATGATTAGTAAATAACTACAGGTGCTCAGTTAAGGATTGCATTTGTTTCATAATTTTATTTTATTTAACTACTTTCAAAAAGTAATAACACTAAAGTGATTGATTTTCAAATGAACTCTTTTTTGTGTGTTTTACCTAGGATGAGTAACAGGACAGTCATTTACATTATGGTATTTGAGTTCAAGTTTTATGTGTTGAACCTTTATTTTAAATTTATTTTCTTTTAGAAAATTAGGTGCTTTAAAAGCTAGCACAATTTAATTCTAGTTACTATCTTTTAATTAATTACATAAGAAAATTATTTTCAAATAATTTATTTTAAAATAATTGAAATTATATCCATTTATGGATCTTAGTATTTTTTTATTCAATAAAACCTTTTCAATAAATTAAATAAAAATTATATTTGAAATCCTTATAAAATTTGGAGTTGAAAACATATTTTTATTTAATTTTGGAATTTATTTGAATTTCAAAATTTTAAGTAATGATTAAGTGGCAATTTGGTAATTCTAAACAACTTTTAATTTTAGTTACTAAACTATGAATGAATTTGTCATATTTAAATAGGATTCATTTTTCTAAGAATTTTGGTATATTATTTGTAATTTTCTGAATTACAGAATAAAAGTTATAGAATTTACAGTTTTTAAACATTTTCTGGAATTATTTAAATAGCTGCCAGAGGGGTCCCACATGTCAGGGATTTAATCTTTTCTGAAAAGATAAACATGGGATGATGTCAGCTGACGTCATCAACCATGGGCAGCGGCCACTCCGGCCTTGCTCCGGCCGATTCCGACCATCTCTGACCACGCGGACACGCGCACCAGACGCGCGAGACAGAGACGGACCAAGGGGTGGCGGCGCCGCCCCTTTATGGTCGCCGGAGCTACCACGGCGACGACATGCCGCGGCGGCGCACGACGGCCGATCTCGAATCCGAAGGGCTAGGATGCAATCAACGCAACGGAGTGGGGCAATTGAAGGAGGAGCTCACCCCGAGATTGATGGACAAGGTTGGATGGCCGGAGGAGGCTCGACGGCGACGGAAGCTTGGTCGCCCGTGGCGATGGCGTTCGGGGCGTCACCGGCGTTCTCCGTCTATGGACCATCCCAGCAAGCGCAGCTTCCACCTAGAGGTCGAGGGCGACGAGGCGAAGACGATAGACAAGGTCTCCGGCCGCGGAGCTCCACCGTTCGCCGGCGATTTGAGGGGCACGACGGCGGCAGTACGGGCTAGGGTTAGGGTTTCGGTCGGTTTCCTGGGAGAGAAAGAGAGAGAGGGAGAGCGACGCGTGAGAGGGGAGAGTGAGCGAGATGGGGACGGCTCTCGCTGCTCTTATCCCCTCGACGGCAAGCAGGCAAGCAGGAGGTGGCAAGGCACGGCACGGCGGCGGCGTCCTTCTGGCCTGAAGGAAGAAGAAAGAAAGAAAAGAAAAGAAATTTGCATAAAACCCCCTGGTCTTTTCCTTAATTAGTCAATTCATTAAAACAGCAACTTAATACATTTATTTAGGACTTTTAAATAAGTCCAAAAATCATAGAAAAATTCATGGATGCTCCTAATATAGTAGAGAAGCTCCACATATTTTTGTTTTGAATTATTGAAACATCTTAGTCCCATTTAAAAATAGAGATATGTTTTAGTCATTTAAATGTATTCACCATTTGTTTAAGGTGCACCCAAGCTCTTGTGTTCAAAAGCATACTTGCCATGAACATGATCAACTATTAATCATTTTATTACAAGATTGGGATGCTCAAGTATCTTTGCAAGATTCATATTTGTGGTCTTTATCATTGGGTTATCTTCTCCCTTGAGATTTTATTCCATTGGAGAAATATTTTTATGTGGCTTTTCTTAAAAGGCAGTTGATGAGATTAAGAGGTTGATACATTGCCTTCTTGGTAAATGATTCAGTGTGCCTCTTGTCCCTTCTTCTTGTATTGATCAAATGCTGCTCCTCATCCTTGTTGACTGCTTGACTCCAAATGATCTAGCTGATCCAAGTCTGATCCATAATCCCTTGTCGCCTTTGTAGTAAAGTTGATCCTTGTAGTCAATATTTGGATATTAGGGCAAGTTCCTAATATCCATTACTTAAGCTCCATAATTAAGTTGCCTCACCCTTATGGTGAGGGCAAACATTTAGATCACAAGAAACTTTGTTTTGAACCTTATTTATTTTATTTGACATTCTATTGCTTTTAGGTATACAAAAGAAATCTGTTAACAAGGTAGCTGATCTTGTTACCAAACTACTTCTATATAACACACAAAGCCTTTGAATCTCATCCCAAGTTTCTTTCTTATTTGATTTGTCTTGCAGGAATGTCTTTGGAAAGATTTGAAGATAAGAAGCTAAGATCAAATAAGAAGATCAAGTTTGAAGTAATATAGAATTACTTAAGCATTTGAATTAGCTTTTGAGGTTAAGGCAAAGAAAAGACAAGGTTTTCCAATTTGGATCTGATTTCCCGCAACCGTTTAAAATGCCTAGAGGTCATGTCAAAATTTATCACATTCACCTCAGATGAGCTAAACTCTATTCATGCGGGTGAATGATCTCCAATCCCTCCAGGTTTTTATTTTGCGAAAAATTTATTCGGATTTTCAGATGCATGCATGCAGATGCACAAAATCATACTTCTACCCTTCGTAGGTTGTTAGAAGCTGGGGTATTACAGCGAGCACCCGCTCCCCGGCACCCGCGCCCCGGCCACCCTCCACCGCGCCACCCCGGCCACCCTCCACCGAGCCCGCCTCCACCAAGCAGCCTCCACCGAGCCTTGCAGGTGAGTTTTTTTTGGGTTTTTTATTTTCTGTTAAAATCTTAGAAACGTTAGTTAATTTTCTGTTAAAACTACATTATGTTAGTGTTATCTCTTAGCTTTTATGCTTAATTTTCTGTTTAATTTTTAGTTAATTAGTATGTTAGCTGCAATATGTTAGCTTTTAGTTAATTTTAGTTAATTAGTATGTTAGCTGCAATATGTTAGCTTTTAGTTAATTAGTTAATTTTCTGTTAATTAGTTTTTAAATTTTCTGTTAATTTCTCTTATTCTTCAGATGTCGTAGATTCCCGCTGCCCGTCGTTGCGAGGCTTCTTCCGGAGCTGAGGAGGGCCGTCTCGGTGCCCCTGTTAGTAAGTGTACTAATTTTGTAATTTTGAACATGTAATTTCATTTTGGTCATAACAATTTGGTATATGTACTAATGTTTGATTATTGTGCAGCAATTGGATCTATCCTAAGGGGACTCGCCAGCCTTCGAGTTTGCTTGGAGCTCTTATTAGGCATTTTTGGCCGGGCTTCTACACTCCGAACGGCGGCCTCGAGAGGAAGCTAGCCATTACTTGGCTTGACCATGAGGGTGCTCCGTCCCCGGGCTTCCACAGTGCTGCTGACGCTGTGATCACCAAGTTTTGGGTAAGACATATTTCTCGAGTTTCGTTCATACTTGATGACCCCACCGTGCTAACTCATGACTCTCACAATTTCTTTATGCATATTTGAAGTGCTTTTATCGGGTGCTGGAGGAGCACAGGGCCGAGGCGGACAGGAATTTGCACAGGGCTTGTGTGAGGTTGACACGGCAGCAGTGGTACAACCAAAAGCATACAACCATCAGCGCTTTCTGTTCTGAGAGGGGCATGAGGGCCTACAAGGCGGAGAATGTCAAGAACCCGCCGCAGTTGACCGTCGAGGATTACATGTCGGTAAGTAAACTTTCAACGAAATTCTATATTGCGTATTGCATTTTCAATGGTATTACATTATCTGTTCTTTACTTGAGTATTGCATTTTTAGGTAATGCCCCTCTGGGCCGATGGAAAAGACGATGCATGGGAGGCGCTGGCTAAGAGGTGGACCGGGGAAGACGCCGAGTTCGCCACCGTGAGCGAGCGGAACAAGAAAAACCGAGGCACCGATGGAACACATACTGGGGGAAACTTCAACCATGGCCGTTTCAAGCAAAGGCTGGTATATATATATATATACATGGAGCTACCTGCATTTATTTCCCGTCATGTTCCTACTTGATATGCATAACATTTCTTTTCCGATGCAGGAGGCCGTTTCCGGGGAGCAGCATACTGACATGTTAACTTGGAAGAAGATGAAGCAGAAGAAGCTTGCTCTAAGCGAGCCTCAGCCCTCACTTCCCAAGTACTACGGCACAGCCGAGAACGACTTGGACGCCTACTACAAGACGTTCCAGGAGTTATACCCAGAGGTGGATGACCCCCTTCAACAGGAGACCGACGAGACTGCGGTGATCCTGTGTCGGGGCACGGGCTAGAGCATGGCCGTCCGCGCGTTCTTAGTTCGGTGCTCAGGCCTGCCAGGACCTTCACGCGGATCAAAGCTACCCTCCCCGCCGGCACCACTATCCCGCCTCCTCGACAGCCTCGTCGATCCACCGATGTAAGTCTTTCTCATTTTCATCCCCTTTCCGATATTCCTTCCTGTATGGCTAAGTTGACGAGATTCATTATTTTTGAAATTGTAGCCTAATTTCGAGGAGGCCTACGATGCCGCTCATACGAGATACCAGGAGGACATGCGTCTGTGGAACGAGAGGGATGAGGCATACGGCTCGTACATGGAGGCGTTCCAAGCGGTAAGTTTCAACCTTTACTTTTGCAAATGATCACAAGTCCCAATTCACCTAGTTTGAATCTTTATTTCTACAACCCTTGGCAGTGTACGCTTAGGTTTATGACCACTGGAGAGCGGGGGGACCCGATAGGAGTGGCGCCTCCTAGGCCCGGGCCGCCGCCAGTCTTTCCATCGAGGGACCAGTTTGCTCTCACATATTACGCATCGACCCCGGTAAGTTCTTTGCCAAACCAGTGGTTACCGCTTTCCTTTGCCTCGCAAGTTGCTTACTCTTGCTCAAACATGTAGGGAACGGGATGTTCGAGGGCCGCTCGTGCTTCTCCCAGTGCCTCGCCGGACTCATCGGCTTTTCGCGCTGCTACTTCGCCTGATCCTTCGCCTGGTGGTGGTTCTCATGGTGGCTCTACTTCGGCCACGCAAATCCGTCGGTCGCCTGTTTTCACCAGGGAGATCTTGGGTTCACCCCGTCTCCACCAGAGTATTGATGTAACCATGTATCGTATTGATGTTTGTATGCACTTGATGGTGTGATTACTATTGTTATATCTGTGATTATTTCTGTAATTTTGGTACTGAAAACCTAAAAAAATGGCCGAGGCTACGCCGACGGCATTGCCGTCGGCACAGTCTTAGCGATGACAAATGGTCGAGACTGTGTCGACGGCCCTGCCGTCGGCATAGCCCCTGCCTGGAGCGGCACAGGAGCTGCCTTGTTCCTGTAGTGGTGGTATAGTTGGGATTACTTTGCGATATCTCTGGCTCAGTCAGAAGGAAAACTGATTTGAAGTTCGTGTGCTATGTGGTCAAAAGTAGCTCCTTACAGCAATATCTACTTTACTTGAGTAACCTTGATCGGGCGTATGGTGACAAAAATTAACGCCGACGTGACGTGGAAGCGCCGTCGGAGGTAGAGGCCGAGACCATATGCGCCGAGGCCTTGAAGGTCTCCAGAAAGCCAGGAGAGTCCTTCTCGATCTCGGTGGCCGACACCACCAGAATCCAGCTTATTCATTAACCAAACTAAACGGGGTGGCGCTTCCCGAGAAGACGTGGCGGCAGACGGCCTCGATGACACTGGCCACCGTGTGGCCACTCGTCTCCCACTAGTAGCAGGGGCGGTGCTCCCAGTAGGGCAAGGTTGGGCAGCCTCCCTACCTTGAATTTTGACGATAATATTCAGATGCACGTGTTTTTTCAGAATAATTTGAGTGGTCGTACATTAAAAACGGACTCTGTGAGAAGGCTATGTTTGTTTCATATAGAAAGCCGATTCAAAAGTGAAAAGAGGGAGTAGATCTGTTCTAGGTGGGGATTTTTAAATAGGATTTAAGAATATTTTGGCCTGCTTATGGGAGGCCGTAATCGGCTTTAGTTGTACCGTGTTCTTCAAGTGTGTGCTTGTCCCCCTTCTCCCTCTTATCATGACAAGTCCTTGGGATATAACTCCGATGGGCAGAAAAAGGAAGGTGTTAAGAGACCGTTCTGGCGCAACCCTAAAGATCCTTTTTTTTCAGGCCCGCTCTGCTCCCATTTAAGGAAAATGATTTTCACATTCTTCCTGAAAGTAAGGGAGGATTAGGAAAGTCCTATTGATTGTTGCTTTCTCCAGACCGTCGGGAAAAGTATGAAAAAAGGTCAAATGGTATGATCCCTCCGTCAACCCAGAATGAAAAGGGTGATCTCGTAGTTCTTGGTTAATGAATTATGTTTTACGATACTTTGAATTTGTATATTTTATTTATCTAAAATTTTATTTGTGATAGTTCAGTCAATGTTCTTTCAACAAGTGAGGACACATGTTTACTCAACTGAAAAATGATGGCTCACAGTAGTCTTGTAAAATGTCAATTTGCGCAAAAAATGACATAACAATTCTAAGTTTTGATGAAATGGTAACAAAAGGGGGAAATCAAGAAAAGAGGAAGACATCTAGTCATTCTTGATTGTTTTATTGTGTGGACACCTTCTATTGCTATAGACTATCTTAACACCGATTTTGACCATCCCTTAAATGAACAGTTTTCCGAATTCCTTCGGAACTTCTCTTGTCCTGAATATTTTCGAATTTTTTCTTTTGAAACTTGTCTTGCATTTCACAAAACATATCGAATGCATAATTTTTTGATAAAATGTCAACGAGTTTCCTTTGTTGCCACCGGTAAAAGAACGCGTCGTCGAACTGATGACTATATTATACCTATGAACCAAATAAAAGTGTTATCATAGATCAATCTGATATTTATAATTTTACTTATTTTACTCGTACATATGTCTTTACTTTCTATACAACTTGTTTGAAGGGCGAGAAATCTATCCAACTAATTGAACATGAATTTTTGTTATCTAGAAATAAGGAAGGAGAGTACAATCTAACTTAATGACATAGAATTAATTTGCGTTTTAAACCACCTTGGATTTTTTTTCTTGAGTGAACCTTAATTATATTTGATTAGTTAAATACACAACTATTCTCGGTATTTAATTTTAACCGCATTAGACAATTAAAACTTACATATTCATAAAAAAATGAATTTTTTTACAGCTTACCATGGGGGGTGGGGGCGATTGCCCCCCCTCCCCTCCCCCCCCCCCCCCCCCCCCCCCAAAAATTGCTTCACGTACGATGTTTGACGTACGATATTTGTACGACACTATATTTTCTTTAGGAGAGACGCTCAGATTCAAAGCCCAGCCCAAACCGATTGTTGCCCCATAAGAAGGAAGCTAGCTGCCACCTAGGATCGTACAGGAATCGTACGCAAAGTGTCGTACGTGTAGCAGCACTCTTCCCCCCCCCCCCCCCCCCCTCCCCACACACACACACACCTCCCCGCCAAAATGATTCTAACTAAAATATGTTTTTGACTCCGTCGTACCTAAATTTTGAACATTCGTTCGCCATTGACTAGTAGTGCCGGTCGACCTAATAGAAGCACGCGGCTGCCAACTACTATCGTACGACTCCAGTAGGGCGTCGTGCTCTCGCGTGAACTGCTATGCCCATCTATGCCCATGCACCCCGGTTGCCGACGTTATTCTCCAGGAGGTTGTGCTCCACCTCCGTCAGCTCGTCCGACCGTTCCGTTGACGCACAACGCACCACATTTCTTGTACTACACTCGATTTACGCCCAAACGATCTGAAACAAAATTACTTCGACAAATGATACCTCGAAACCCGTAGACCTGTCATGGAAAAACGTGGCGCACATGATTTGACACCACCGCATGCAGCGATCTTCTTCAGTTCTTCTCCAAGTCCAACCAAAGACAGCACCAAAGAGGGAAGCAGCAAGCAGCTGTCATGAGTAAGCAATCCAGGTTCAGAGTAACCACATCGATCAAGACCAGACAAAACTCTACAAATTCGGCAGCCGTACGATCAGGACAAACAAGATTCAAGATGCATGGATCGATCCCCTGGAACTTAGCTGGAAATCATGCCGGGGGACTGAACTCCAGCTCCTAACGGTTTCTTTATCGTCCACTCCTCCTCCAAACCATGATCATGTGGATAACAGCCGTTGGATCGAAACAAGGGTGCGTGCTTGCGTGCCTGCTGTCACTGCGAGATCCGGTTTTGTCAAATGGAGATGGAGCCGCCGGTGACGAATCTTTTTATTATCAGGTCTTTGAGTAGATTTTGATTTTTCCCTTTCTGCTGGCAGGGCGCAACAGGCATTTTCATAGAGGGGGCTTGTCTGTTTGACCCAAATAATGAAGGTTGCAAAGCATGTGGACGGTGGTTTATTTGGGATTAATTTGCGATATCTCTCGCTCGGTCAGTTGGAAAACTGATTTGAAGTTCGTGTTCAAAGTTGCTCCTTACAGCAAATATATTAGGTAGTTTACTTGGCAAACCATGATCGGCGTATGGAGACAAAAAATCAGATCGAACACACAAAATTCGCACTAATTCTTTCATCGCTGATTCCTCTTTTCACCTTGTACTAGCTAGTTAAACACGTATGTTCACGATCTCCTTTGAGCTCTCCAGTTTATGGATCGGATGATCATTGCGATGGCCAATTCACACACAGCGGCTTTCTCTAATCCCTATCCAGCTCAGTTGGGAGAGATAGAAGGATCCAACACGAACCGGATCCATACAACCCGTTCTTATTTGAATTTCATAATGTTTTATCTTTCAAATGTGATTGAAAATCTATTTTCATCAATAAATCAGTTGCGACGAGATGTGCAAAACTAGACTCATATTGATATGTTTCGACAATTTAGACACTATTAGACATATGCATACGTTTTCAGCAATAAAACTAGTCGTGACTTAGTCATTGTTATCATATCTTCCAAAATAATCATTTTCCCATCGAGGCCACATTAACACCTTTTCACACCTTGAATATTGCGATTACATATTGAATTAACCCACTATGACAACAATGTCTAACTAAATCAAATTCAATTGTGTAATCTCTAATTAAACTCAAAATTTGAGCAAACCTAGAAATTGTACCATGTCGGAATCAGAAGAGGCGGTGTTCCCTTCCTCCAAGGGAAACCACATCTTCGTTTGTGTCGGAGGTGGACGGGAGAACTCGGTACGATGGCGGTTCGGACCATTGAGGCGACCCGTGGAGATGAGTTGCGGGTGACACGACCATAATTCGAATAGGCGGACGGCGGGAAAGCCACGAGAGCGTACCGACGGCCGCGGGAGAGTGGTGATGGTGGAATGCTCAGCGGTAATGCGGATGCAATGCGACCGCCACGATTCTCTTCTCTGGCCAAAATCTTGTAGGGAAGGTTGGGCGGGAGTGCGCACGACGGTAGGGTTATGAGGAGCGACAAAAGGAGTGGGCGAAATAGCGTGACAACTCAGCAAGGGACAGCGAAGATAGGCATACTAGAGGGCTGGAGTGAGGAAGAGAATAGGTCTGGCGACGTTTTGGTCCGACTTAGTATAAATTGATGTAGGTCCAATTCGACGTGTCGGGTGTGTCCGGACAACCTCATTTTCTCCTCCTATGTGGATTGAATATGGGGGTTGCCGGATAAGACAAAACGTTTGACCTAGATATGGGGGCTGTGTTTTCTGGACCTATAGTGGAAGTGCGGTCAGATTAAAGATGATCTAATCTAGTAGAGTGCGACGATATGGAGATTGGGCTCCAGTTAGTCCGGTATTTAAAAAAATGATATTTTTAGGTTGCAAAAAAGGTTGGAGAAAAATATTTGGTGTAGATAATGTCGGGATCTACCACTTGAAAAATCTCAATGAATAATTCAATAAAATTTTATCTTCGGTAAAAAAAGATAAATATGTAGATTTAGATCAGTGCCCCTTTTTTTGAAAGTTTTCTGTATTTGTCGTGTATCCTAAAATAATGCGATTTTGAATTCAAAGTTTGCACGGTTATAGATTTTGACATAGAAATACATATTTCAGTCTTTTGGTATACGAAGCAGCTATGTATAGCACGGGCTCCATTTCCATTTGGTTATTTAGTAGCACTATATATATATATATACGGAGCATCGCGAACAGCGCTCCTGTAGAAAATGGTCCACGCTGGCGCTGCTTTCCGTAGCAAAGTTGTTTCGGTTCGGCGTGCCCTGTTCCTCGTCAGGTTTCTAGTACGAGCTTGGTAGTACGAGCTTGGTCCTCCGACGCATGCGTCGTCGAAGTGGGCGGGTACGTGACAGCATGCGCGCCGTGCGCCGAGCAGGCTGCACCAATGCATGCATGGTCCACCTCGTCTTATACCGTATACGGTCACCTTAGGTAGCTGTACACAGGAGCCACGCAGACTGCAGACACTGGCACGCATGCGCGATCTACTGGTGGGCTAATAATCTGGACCTTTCAAGTTCAAATCCGGCGCTAGCTAGGTTGTGAGCTGCGTCCACCAAGGCATGGCGATGATCCTCTTCTTTTCGATCGCAAGATTTCAATCAGCTCGGGTGCACGCGAGCATGCATGCATCACCATCATCCCGATGATCCATGCACACGCTCGCATCGCACGTGTGGTTGGTTGGCATGCCCCTCGACCCTCCTACAGCAAGTCACGGCGTGTGCGTGTCCCGTCCCGCACGTGCCATGCCACGTTAGCTGTCGGTCGGAGGCTAGGCTGGGGGGGGTCCCCGTCAGGTTGTGCCAAACTTTAACTAATCGTGTATTCGTGTGACTGGTAATCGGGTGTACTCCGTTCCACGTGTCCTCGCATCAAACACCCATCTACTCCGTAGTAATTAAGAGGATCAAGGAGAGGACAGACAGATTGCTTAATTTCTCACGCGGATGGTGCCGATCTTGTCGCCAAAAGCATCCCCACCGCTTGTACTCTAAGATAAGATGACAAAATTTATGCATCTATCTGGTGGGTGTGTTCTAAACAAAGTTGTTGTTCTACCTTTTGACCAGGAAACGTTCATTGGCCGCCGCATCTAGCTAGTAGGAGTGTTAGAGAAATCAGCTCCCTAAAGTACAAGATTAATCATGCATTGGCGCTTGTATTGTACTAATAAATATGTACACTGTATTTTGCAGTGTCGGAACTCGGAAGGTGGTGAATTTTGTTGTGTGTTCTTCTCCGGTCTTGTCAGCTGGCTCCTACTCCCCCTCTGTATCATATTCTAAGATTATTTTAGTTATTTATAACAATATTAGTGTGTAGTTTTTCTCATTTTATTCTGTATGTAGTCCACGTATAAAGAGCTAAAACATTTTATATTAAGATAAAAAGGGATTACAAGACGATCAACTTCTAGGAGGCAACAGACGTTTCAATGTGTATGTAGCTGTAGCTGTGTGATTCTGCCGAGAGCCGGAGACCACCTTCGACAGCATCGCACGGGTTGGGTTGACATACTCCCTCCGTATCAAAATATAAGATGTTTTAATATTTATCTTTTCATCCGTATGTAGACATGTTTTAGTGTAAGATTCATTTAAACTTTGTACTAAAATATGTCTTGATACGAATGGAAAGAGAAATGCTAAAACATCTTATATTTTGATACAGATGGAATATTTTGGTTCTTTAAAGGACCCAACATTAATTCTACGCATATTTTCTCATACTATCATACATAGCTGTTCCGCCCTGTCATACATCTATCTCGGTACTAGCTAGTAGTTGCACGATCGATGTCATAGGTCATAAGCACGAAGCTCTCGATCCTTAGTTGCAGGAACTTGCTGCGTGGCAAAAAAAAGGGAAAACATTCGTCCAGTATATACTCATGTGTACACTTCATACACAGCTGTCGTTGCCGTACGTTCACGGGAGTTGGGGAAATTCTCGAGCCATCAGTATAGACACATCTCTTTGGATCAGTGTTGCTAGCGACCGGCGCGCACACATGACACTATATATACATTCTGCTCGATACTGCACCGTCGATCGTGCCTCACACTTGACAAAACCGAACTACGAAGCGGTTCTGAAACCCAGATTAACATGTGAAGACGAGATCGATAGTGTATCGGAAGGCCACGCTGAAGTGCAGCTCGGCGTGAACAAGAGTTGGGAGACCCGAGAGGGCATGCGACCATGCGAGACAGGTCATGTGACGGTGCGGAGTCTGAGGCGCCCAGTCCGGGCACTACATACATGCATGGTCTGGGCTTCTTGTGAGTAGTTTCCAATGCTATCATCATCTTGGAAGCTCTGCTCATTGATTCATGGGAATCAGATTATCGGATGAGTTTAATGTGTCTACGTACCGCTCGGATCGAGTAGGATCTAGCTTCCGTAGTACTATATACTGGCGTGAGTAGGCATTGCGTGCGTGAAGGAACCCGTCTACTGCTGCGTCAGCAGGAGAACCTAGCTAGGTTGGAAGTATCTTTGGTGGAGGGGGGAAACAGATCGAGAAGAAGACTGGCCTCACACTTTAAGGCTACTCACAGTGCATAGTAACATAGAGTAGTAACATGCTGATGTTACTAGCCTATGTTACTACCTCCATAATAGGGAGTAACGTATATATGGTGTCATATTTATTAGGCTATAGACTCATTTTGTCTTGATAAGTGTGATGTTACAGTAACTAGCTAAGTTACTCCAAAGACTTCTCTCCTCATTAACTACATGCCACGTAAGCAAAGTTGTCTTAAGATGTGTGATGTTACTACCTATGTTACTCCCACTGTGACCAGCCTAACCACCACGACCCGTTAGTCCGGCAGGCAGGTAACTTCACGCATTCGAGTAAAGCAAACAAAAATAAACTTCGATCAACCGACTCAAAAGGCCAAAAGTAGCCCCAACTGGCAATCGCACGACTCAATAATAGTAGCTAAATCGTCGTTTAGGATTTCAGCATGTAGAGACGAAATAATCAAATAAACAATATCACTTGATTTGACCTCACAACTAAAGGCCCATTTGGTCCGTTTTGCTCCGTTTCAGTCCGCTTGGATGGAAACCAAGACCCAACGCGTCGACGCAAACGGGCGCCGCTGCGAGCTCCGCCTCTTCAGCACGACCACCAAAGTCCCAGTCTCCCGACGCGTCAGGCTCGTCAATATATGGCTATCTGCCCGGCCACGCCCCCACCATAGCCGGAGGGTCAAGGTTGTCCACCTCGTCGGACATGGCTGATTCCGGATCCCTCGATCTGAACGCGGCCCCTCTCGCGGGGTACATCACTTAAGGATTGTCCAAAATGTAAGGACCACATCGCAAGCATGAAGAGAGGAGGGGACTCCGTGGCCAACAAGGATGAGGCCGTTCGCCCAAATGATGCACTAGTAGGAAAAAGCTTATAGGTGAAAAAATAGCCATGGCGCACCACCATTTTGGTGCGCCACTAGTATATAGCCGTGGCGCACAAAAAACGGTGTGTCACTGGTAGAAGGCGCACCGAAACCTGGGTGCACCACGGCTATGTGGTGACCAGGCTGGCTAGTCTTCCCCCTCCTTACTCGTGGTGCACGAAAAAGTTACGTGCCACGGGTAACAATATAGCTGTGGCGCACGAGAAATAGGTGAGCCCCTAATATATGTCGTCATGGTGCCAAATTTTGACCATAAATACTAGCGGTGCACCTATTTCTGGTGCGTGCGCCACGATTACTGCTATTAGCCGTGGCGCACCTAAGTTAGATGCGCCACGAGTATGTGCGTCAGGAGAAACACTAAAAAATGCACTATCTCCTGATTGGTTGAGAGAAAACACACAATCTGTGTGTTAGGAGATACTAGTATCTGATTGGTTGATGAAAGAGTAGATCCATTGATGACATGGCATGGCACGCACACAGCCACACCACAACCACGCACGCGACCTTCACACAGGCACAACCTTATCCTCTCCCTGCGGTCAACGAACCCCAGCGCCGGTCGACCGCAACTCCCGGCGCAGTCATGGCCTCCTCCTCCGTCTCGGCGTGGAGCACCCTCGGGACGGCTTCTCTCCTCTGCGCTCGACGGCTCCCCCGTACCCATCCACTTCTGCCGCCTGTAACTCTGCGCGTCCACCCTCCCCGTCGCGCCGGTCGTCTCGTCGAGGACGCGAGCATGGAGGCCAGAATCCTGGCGCGACGGCGGGCGAAGCCCCCGTGGCGGATGGCCGAATCCCGGCGCGAAGCCCCCCACGGCGTCGTCGTCCTCGCCGTGAAACCCCCGCGGTGGACGGCCGAATCCCGACGCGAAGACCCTGCGGCATCGTCATCCTCGCCGCAAAGCCCGCCACATCGGACGGTCGCGTCCTCGTCTGAGCGCACGTAGCCCCCGCAGCCGGTGCGGGGACGCCCCTCGGCGTGATTAGTCCTCCTCCCCGGCGAGGACGCCCACGATGGCCGCTGCGAATGTGTCGGAGCGAACGTGCCGGAGCATGGATGGCTCCCCCGACGCGCGCCGACGACCGCAAACGATGGCAGAAAACGGAAAACAGAAAACGAAGCCGCCGGCGGCGGCTATTTTTTTAAATTTCTGGTACCCATAGCCGTGGCGCACATATAGGTATATCCGTGGCGCATGTTACCCATGGCGCAACGTGTAGAGGTGCGCCACGGCTAATTTTTTTTACCCGTGGCGCACCGAGGCACCTGCGCCACGGCTAATTTGTTACCCGTGGCGTGGCCATCCGTGGCGCAGGGACATGCGCCACGGGTAAGCAAAATTGGTGCGCCACGGGTAACCTTTTTCCTGCTAGTGATGGGAAACGGCCGAGGGGACAAAGAAGCTCCAAGATGGAGGCCAAGCGTGATGCAACGACACTTGCATTGCAAGAGACCTTGAAGGGGTTCATAACCCAAAAGGACAAGGCAAGTGAGGAGAAGAAGGAGAGGGAAGAGAGGAAGCGGCGGGAGAGAGAGGAGAACACGGAGAACTTTTTCGATTTACAAAAGAAGAAGCTCGAGATCGAGAAGAAGACTGGCCTCAAACTTTAACCACCACGACCCGTTAGTCTGGCAGGCATAACTTCACGCATTCGAGTAAAGCAAACAAAAATAAACTTCGATCAAACGACTCAAAAGGCCAAAAGTAGCCCCAACTGGCAATCGCACGACTCAAAAATAGTAGCTAAATCGTGGTTTAGGATTTCAGCATGTAGAGATGAAATAATCAAATAAACAATATCACTTGATTTGACCTCACAACTAAGGGCAACTCCAACGCGCCGACCCATTTGGTCCGTTTTGCTCCGTTTCAGTCCGTTGGATGGAAACCAAAACCCAACACGCCGACGCAAACGGACTGACGTCTGTTTTTTCATCCGCGGCGACTCAATTCCGGCCCAAAATTGAGCCGGGTCTGCGTCTGCACGTACGCGTTTGGACGCTGCACGGAGTCCGCACCACTTCACCTCTGGCCCGCCCACCAGTGACTCAATCCTCCTACTTGCCATTTTTCCCTCCCGCCACCTCCCTCCCTCTCTAGCGTAAACCACATGGCTGGCGGCGGCGCTGACGAGGAAAGGACCCTCCTACTCGCCTCCGGCACCACCTTAGCCCCACCGGCCGCCGAGGACACCACCGGAGCCCCACCGGCTGCCAGGAAGCCGAAGAGGCCGAGGAAAGTGCTCACAGACGAGGAGAGGAAGACCGAGACGGAGAAGAGGGGCATGCGGAGGAAGAGGATGAAGAGCAAGGCCGACGAGGCGCAGGCCGCGGCTGTTGCGGCCGTCGCGACCGCTGCAGCCGCCGCAGCAGACCCCGAGGCCATCGCCGCGAAGACCATGGCTCTCCTCATGCGAGGGTTCGTCCAACCACCGCCGCTGGACATGGGGGGTGTCGCGACCGCTGCGAGCTCCGCCTCTTCAGCACGACCGCCAAAGTCCCAGTCTCCCGGCGCGTCAAGCTCGCCAATATATGGCTATCTTCCCGGCCACGTCCCCACCATAGCCGGAGGGTCAAGGTTGTCCACCTCGTCGGACATGGTTGATTCCGGATCCCTCGATCTGAACGCGGCCCCTCTCGCGGGGTACATCGCTTAAGGATTTTCCAAAATGGAAGGACCTCATCGCAAGCATGAAGAGAGGAGGGGACTCCGTGGCCAACAAGGATGAGGCCGTTCGCCCAAATGATGGGAAACGGTCGAGGGGACAAAGAAGCTCCAAGATGGAGGCCAAGCGTGATGCAATGACACTTGCATTGCAAGAGACCTTGAAGGGGTTCATAACCCAAAAGGATAAGGCAAGTGAGGAGAAGAACGAGAGGGAAGAGAGGAAGCGGCGGGAGAGAGAGGAGAACACGAAGAACTTCTTCGATTTACAAAAGAAGAAGCTCGAGATCGAGCAGACCAATGCTCGGTCTAGGGCCATGGAAGCGGAGCAGGCTTTGCTCCACGAGGAGTCACGGATCATGATGGCCGACCTCAACAACATGACCCCGAGGAAACGGGCATGGCACGAGAAGAAGCAAAAGATCTTCATGAACTGAGATGTTTGATGCATCTCAATTGTGTGTTGCCCATAAACAATGTTGAAAATAGGGCAAAATGGGGCCTCGGGCTCCTCTTTTTGGGTACTATGTAATGCCGAGGCAAATGGGACCTGGCTCCTCTTTTTGGTGACTATGTTGATGCCTATATGGCACTATTATTTTGCTACCATTGCCTATTTGTAAATTATTTTGAAATCTATTGTCTAAAAAAGGATGGACGAAATGGGTCGGCCCGTTGGTTGCAGTGGACAGAAAAGGCCGGACAGGGATGGAGCACTGTCCGTTTGCCGATCTAAACGGATGAAAAACGGACCAAAAACAGATCTGTTTCGGTCGACGCGTTGGAGTTGCCCTAAAACTAGCATGCCCGTGGTAGGTCAGATGCATTTCGTCACCCTGTCCATCTATCTATATATCCATCCCTGACCTGAAACTGATAGACAGATGGGAGAAGGGGCTGGCCCTTACCTGGTAGTGCAGTGGTACTGGAATCCATCACTCACGGCGCAAAGCTTTCTGCCCTGCAGCGCTCTGTACATAAATCATTAATTAAGGTGGCAATCAATCACGGACCTGACCGACTGACCCTGCAATCCTACATTGTTTCTGATCAGTTTTTTTTTAAATTAAATATATTAAGCTAGCAAGTCGCCTCATTAAAAACCTTCCAGTCCCCTTAGCTACCCTGATAGGGAAAATCGTGCGTCTGAAACTTGCTACTTCAACCTCCCACAATAGTTACATCGTCTATAAGTTTGCCAAGAATAAAGGTAGGGTTCATCGACCCAATTACAAGAAAACTTGCTAACATAACAATGTCTAGCTAACTCATGAGCCACACCATTTTCTGATCAGTTAATTAGCCACGGACGGGCGTGCGCACGAGCAACACGGATTAAATCAGTAAGCATGATAATGATTTGGTCCTGACTGGACACACGGTCGCTGGCCGTGCAGTGCGGCCGGTCGACGTGAGCAGCGATATATATGGCCGCTGTGATGGCGCCGGCAACGCCGCTGTCTGTCTGCACATGTACGCGCGCGACGGAGACCGCTGCTCGGGGATGCGGCGGCAACGACGCTTTCCGTCGGGGGCCGCGCTGCTTCCTCGCGAGCCCGGCCTCGACGGCAACATCTGTCGATGACGATGGCTCCGTCCCAACTGTACATGACCGTGATGTAGCTTGCAGCATCAACGCAAGGAGGATGCTGGGAGATCCACGGTGTGTGGTGAGCCAGTGACCGTGAGGACCGGGCTTGCTTCCTTGAACGTTTTTTACATGACAGTTTCCTACATAAGTTCGTTTGACTCATATGATTGTGCCTGTTTCGAAAATTTGCCCCTAAGAATTGCTCTGTATTACGAAATTTTATTAAAAAATATCATCCACTCAAACCTACTGTAAAGGAATCATTTGATTGTCCTAGGATGTAGCAACACACCAAAATCATGTGGGAATTAAATTGACATGATGGTGCAATGCTTTTTTTCTTCCTATTCCTAAGTTCTTTTAACCATGCGAATCAAAGGAGCCCGTTTTCAGTTCGTTGTCAGGATATTTGAGAATTGTGCCTTAGCCACGTGGCAAGGACACCGTGGTAAAATCCATGCTGACCAGGTAGAAAAGTTAACTCCTAAAAAACTTAAAATGTGTCATAGTAGGACCGCTTCTCTTAAGATCTTCTCCAACATGGTATTTTTTCACCGGTGAAGAACGTGAAAATAGAGCTCCCTCCTCTTCTCCGAGATAGCATGTGATACGTCAGAAATGTATCTATGTGTTTTGAAGTCTATTTACATTAATTTTTATTTACAATGTTTATTATATTTCATGTAATGTTATTAACAACTTTTCGGACTTCCCTCGAAGTCCCATTATTGTTTTATTATGTCGGAAAGTAGAAACAACACTTTTTGTATTTTCTTGTTTCACTAACCTTTTGAAACACAATTAATTCAAGGAATTTTTTGCTTCCATATTTTTCCAATACGAAGAGTACCAACTGAAGACGAAATCCAGGAAAAGATCGGGGAGAGGGCCCAACGACGTGTCATTGCCCTAGATGCGCGTTGTAGAGGGCCCACTTCGGCTTCATCCTCCAGTTGAGTAGATTCTTCTGTGACAAGACTGTCTTGACCTAAAACCATCTATATATATATCATCAGGATTTTTATTACAACAAAGTGGGTGATACGAGGCAAAACAAAGAACGAGATTAATAGAAGGCCACCACCGGAACCTCTTGGAAATATGACTTAGAGATAGTAACAAAGTTATTATTACGATCTTTGGATCAATATTGTCTTGCTTATCTGGGCCATCTCAGGTGCGCTACCAGGTATTTCGGTACCGAAGAAACGAATGGATTTTAGTTTGCCCATTTTTATCGAGAAAGATATTTAACATCTCGGGAGCTTGTAGATTTGATCCACATGACAGTCAAACGTTAAACAAAGTTTAGTATGAGCCCTAAGGTTTTCAAGACGCTACTTCCATATAGCCACATATTTAAATAATGAAAAAGTTGATTATGCTTATTGTTATGTGGTAGCAAATATTTTGGGAAAAGATAATCGACTACATGAACCCCAAAACACTACTCCACTCTGTTACACTATACTCCGGTTGGGAAAACATGAGATTAGCATAGAGTGGAATATAGTAGGACCTAATGATGTCTTTTTTTATCTGGACCTAATTATGTCTTATTGTAAGATTCACGATTTCACAAGCGGATGAACTCAGTGAATTGGAATGGAATTGGAATTACGCTCGTTCCTCCCAACCACCCCCGAGCGAGTTCAACATCCACGGCACGGCACCGCCGCCCGTCCGGTTCTTTCTTACGTTACAAGTCAAATATTACACGGGAGAGTTCTCCTCCCTAAATAGCTCTCACCTCACCCACTCATCTCCAGCTAGCCATCCTGGAGCCCGTTTCCTTCTGTTGGGCCTTGCCTCTTTCAGCCCAGCTTCTGTTGCCCCCTTGCTGCTGCTCTGTTCGTCCGCTTGAGTGTTCAGGTCGCTGACAATCCCCGGGGCATGAAAACCTGCTTGGGGACAAGCAGGGGCTTGCGGAAATTGTTGTCTTACCGTCTCATAATCCTCCCAGGTAGCAGTGTCCTCTGGTAACCCACTCCATTGCGCCAGAACCTGCGGCACTGCTCGATGGTTCCGCTGGCAGATTCTTGAACGAAGTACCTGGTCAGGAACTGAAAAATCACAGTCAGTGGAACATAACTGCTTCGATACCTGAACTCCAGGGCCTACACACTGATTGAGCTGCGACAACTGGGTGCACTTTGCTTGTTTCAGGCAGCTTCAATTTGTAAGCCACCTCTCCGACGTGCTCAAGCACTTGGTAGGGCCCGAAGAACTTGAAGGCTAACTTGTGGTTCTTGCGACGAACCACAGACTGTTGGATATATGGCTGCAAGCGTAGAAAGACCAAATCCCCCACTGCAAAGGTCCTCTCAGTTCTATGCTTATCAGCTTGGTGCTTCATTCTATGTTGCATCCTCAAAAGGTGCTGACGGGCAGATGCAATCACCAATGCTCTCTCATCCAACCAAGTAGCAATGTCCGTGACAGGAATGTGATCTGAAGCTGTGATCCCGAAATACCTTGGCTACCTCCCATAGTGCAATTCAAATGGAGATTTCCCTAGCGACGTGTGCCAGTTTGTATTGTACCAGAATTCACACAACGATAGCCACTGAGACCACTTTTTTGGGTGTGCACTGATGGAACACCTTAGATAGTATTCTATTGATTGATTAACCCGTTCTGTTTGACCGTCCGTCTCTGGATGATTAGCCGTACTCATGCGCAACTGTGTGCCCGTGGCCTTAAACACTGTTGTCCAGAACTGGCTGGTGAAAACAGGGTCACGATCCGACACCAACGCCAACGGCATTCCATGAAGTCGATAGATATTATCCACAAATGCCTCAGCAACTGAAGTAGCAGTATAAGGGTGACGAATGGGAATAAAGTGTGCGTACTTTGATAGCTTGTCCACCACCACTAGAATGCAGTTGTGTTGCCGAGATTGGGGGAGGCCATCTATGAAGTCCATTGTAGCTACTTCCCAAGGTGCTGATGGAATCGGCAGCGGTTGGAGTAGCCCAGCTGGCGGTAACCGCTCTGGTTTGGCCTGCTGACAAATCCGGCAACTACGGACATGGTCCTTCACCATCAGTTTCATCCTGGGCCACTTAAATAGGGAACGCAAACGGCGATATGTCACAGGGAACCCAGAATGCCCTCCCTGTGGGCTATCATGGAAGGCGGTTATTAACTGCTTCTGCAACTGGCTATCAGGACCTATCCAAATTCTTCCATCATATCGTAACAGGCCATTACTCAAAGTAAAATGGGTGTCAGCCTTGGGGTCTATAGCCAGTTTCGCTAATAACCCTTGTGCAAGTGCATCCGAAGAATAGCTCGCCTGTACTGCTTCTAACCATAGAGGTTGAGCCGTTGACAAGGAGAACAATTGTGAACTGTCAGGAGGCTTACGAGACAGAGCATCAGCTGCTCCATTCAGAATGCCCTTCTTATAAACTACTTTGAATTGGAGGCCCATCATCTTAGTCAACGCCTTTCTCTGCCAATCAGTGTGCATTCTCTGATCTGTGAGGTTTACCAAGCTTTTATGGTCTGTCTTGATGACAAACTCCCCCAGTTGAAGGTACGGCCTCCATTGCTGAATGGCTAACAACACTGCTAAGTACTCCTTCTCGTATACCGACAGCTTTTGATTTCTTGGCCCCAATGCTCTGCTCACAAAAGCTAAAGGGTGGCCATTTTGAGATAATACTGCTCCAATCCCTACATCACAGGCATCAGTTTCAATAGTAAACTGTAATTCAAAGTTGGGCAAGGCGAGGACTGGTGCGGTCATCAGTGCCTCCTTAAGAGTTTGGAATGCAGTTTCAGCTTCAGGTGTCCACAGAAATATAGCCCCCTTCTTGAGCAATGCAGTTAGTGGTTGACTGATTATTGCATAGAATGTGATGTACTTCCGATAATAGCCGGTAAATCCTAAGAGTCCTCGGACCTCCTTAACATTTGAAGGGGTGGGCCACTCCTTGACAGCTTGCACCTTAGTGGGGTCTGTTGACACTCAATTACCCGAGATAACATTCCCCAAATAGGCTATCTGCCTCTGTGCAAAAGCACATTTGGACAACTTCACTTGCCACTTGTCCTTCTTCAGTATGCTCAACACCCTAGCCAAATGTACCAAATGTTCCTCATAGCTTTTGCTATAAATCAATATGTCGTCGAAGAAAACCAGGGCACATTTCCTCAGAACTGGTGCTAATGAGGCATTCGTTGCATGCTGAAAAGTAGCAGGTGCTCCTGTGAGTCCAAAGGCCATTACCTTATATTCATAGTGTCCGTTATGCGTCTGAAATGCTGTCTTATGTTCTTCTCCTGGAGCCAGCCTAATCTGATGATAACCAGCCTTAAGATCTAACTTTGAAAACCACTGGGCTCCTGCCAGTTCATCAAGCAATTCGTCAATAACTGGTAAGGGGTATTTTCCCTTAATAGTTAAGGCATTCAAGTGTCTGAAGTCATTGACCAGCCGCCAACTCCTGTCTGCCTTTCTCACCATCAAGATAGGAGAACTGAATGCACTACTGCTGTGGGTGATAACCCCTTGTGCCAGTAACTCTCCAATCGGTTCCTCAATTTAGTTCTTTAATTCTGGCACCACTCTGTAGGGTCTGATGGATACTAGTCTTGCTCCCGACACCAGGGGAATTTTGTGGTCATAAACTCTTCTGGGTGTGTTTCAAACACTGTAGAGAACTGTTGCAACAGGTCCTGCACCTCCTGTGGAATCTGTTCTGTCTTGGTGGCCTTTCCTTCCTGCATCAACTGCAGCACCAGGACTTCCTTCCTTTCTGTCATATTCTCCACTCCTTGCAAGATCACTGTCTTTCCTTTGTGTTGAATAGCCAGCCAACCTTCCTCCCAATGTGTGAGCATGGGGCTGTGCTTTGATAGCCAGTCCAGACCCAAGATTCCATCATAACTTCCTAAAGCAAGGACCTTAAAATTATCAGTGAACTCAGCTGCTGCAGCTGACCATTGTAATGCTGGAAACTCCCAATCACTCTCAAGCAGTGCCCCTCCCGCAATCTGCACTTGCAAACCCTTGCACATCTGTTGGCTCCCCTGTAACTCATGCATTCTGTTTTGATCAATGAAGCAAGTGGAGCTCCCAGAATCTACCAAGAAACAGAACTCCTTCCCCTGTATCTGCACTCTTAATTTCATGGTTCTAGGAGACTCAACCTTGTTGTTCACAGCAGCCAGAGACAACATCATCAGCTGAGTTGCACCTGACGCAATGGATTGATTCTCTTCCTCTTCTGCTTCAGCTTCCTGCATGCACTCAATCATTTCCAAAACAATATGTAGTTGGATGTTTCCCTTGCACTGGTGTTCTCTCCCCCATTTCTCTCCACAGGTGAAGCATAACCCCTTTGATCTCCGAAATGCCTTCAAACCCTGCCATCTGTCTTCACTGCTTGGCCTTCTCGCCTTAGCTGAACATTTCTCCTCTACCGTCTTAGAGATCCAACGAGACGGTGGTGGAGGCGGTGGCAATGGCAAGGGATGAGCCTTTCGAATTGCAGGGTTGTGTACATTAGTGTGACTCAAAACACTACTGCCGTCCCCCAACTCTTCATACAACAGTGCCAAGGTATATGCTGCATCCAACGTTTCTGGCTGTTGAATAGCCACCAGAATCCTCACCAGTGGGCTTTAACCCATCCAGGAACCGTGTCAAGTGACTCAAGGGGTCAGGGTGTGGATCAAATGTTGCTATCCGGTCAATCAAATCAGAGAATCGCTGCACGTAATCCTCCACTGTGCCAGTTTGAGAAATATGGAATAACCGACGCAGTAGAACCTGATGCTGATTGCGCATAAACCTCCCTTGCACAACAGCTACAAACTCCTCCCAGGTGGCGTCACTACTAGGAAAAAAGTCTTCTGTGGCGCACCATTTTAACTTTCTGTGGCGCACGGTGGGCGCATGGTGGGTGCGCCACTGAAGTCTCGCCACTATTTTTTTTTCTGTGGCGCACCCCCACCGAGCGCCACAGAAAACCCAGAATTTTGTGGCGCAGTGCACAACCATGCGCCACAGATTGTGTTTTTCAGATTTAAAAAAAAATATGGCTGCCACCGCAGCCACCGCGGTCGTCGGCGTCAGGCTCGGAGCTGACCATCCGATTCTCCATGGCGGCGCCAGACCCGGAGCTGCACGTTGGCCACCAAGACGCGACCCACGGACGGCCAGCGCTAGATGCGTCGTCGCGCGCGGGTCCGCCGATCTCGCCCGACTGCGTCGTCGCGTGGTGGTCCCTGGCCGCAGGTGAGGGTCGATGTCGCCGGCACCCGTAACGGCATCCGCGACAAGGTCGAATACCCCCACGTCTCCACCGGCCCGATTTGGAAATTGTTGTCCCTGTCTGCTAGTAGAACAGATTATGAGAAAGGGAATCGAGGGGAGGGAGAGAGAGGTGACGCGCAAGGAAGAGGATAGGCATGGGGGAGAAGAGCTCCTGCTCCTGTGCGACGTCGGCGCCGGGCTGAGCGTGGTGGCGCGCGGGGCTGCAACGGCCGAGGACAGCTTCTGCTCCGCCTTGACGTATTGGCTGAGCACGCCGCACGCCAGCGCGAACCTCCGGCTCTTGCTCTCCGCCGATGATGCTGCCATGGCCATGTGCTACCGCTTCTCTCCTTGTCTCTTCGTCGCGTGCTCTGCTCTGCTCCGCTCGGCTTGTCGAGTGTTGATGGTGTTGCGCTGTGGCTGAGGATGCTCTTTTGACGGATGGAGGTTTGTTTTATAGGGAGGTGGGTGGCGTGGGGGAGGGGGAGGCGGCAGCGAGCGTGAAGGTGGACGGCGGCGAGCGGACCGGCGGCGACGAAGAGGATAGGCATGGGGATGGGCGTCGTGTGCAGAGAGAAGAAAGGCAGAGAGAAGAGAGGGGTGCGTGGTGGGTGTGTGTGGCGGCGTGGGTTGACCAGGTGAGAGGAGAGAGAAATCAGATCTGGATCTGGAATATGACTTTCTGTGGCGCACGAAAACGACATGCGCCACAGAAATTTAATTTTCTGTGGCGCATCTGACCGCATGCGCCACAGAAATGTGACTTTCTGTGGCGCATATCGGACGTGCGCCACAGAAAGTCACATTTCTGTGGCGCATGCGGTCAGCTGCGCCACAGAAAATCACATTTTTGTGGCGCACGTCCGGCATGCGCCACAGAAAGTCACATTTCTGTGGCGCATGCGGTCAGATGCGCCACAGAAAATCAAATTTCTGTGGCGCATTTCGTTTTCGTGCGCCACAGAAATCCTAATTTTTTGTGGCGCATGCAAAAATATGCGCCACAGAAATATTTCTATGGCGCATGACTATTTTGGTGCGCCACAAAATGTGGTTCCACCTATAGCCTGTTTCCTAGTAGTGCGTTAGGCTTCTTCGTCAGGAAGGATTCCAACCAAGTTGCGGGTGCTCCAGTGCATTGCGACGACGCATAGGAAACCCATAGCGTTGATGGGGTCCCCCATCTCTTGAAGTACTCCTCGCTCCTGCGTTGCCACAGCTTCGGATTTGATCCCTCAAATTGTGGCAGCTGAACACGGGGTGCAGACACAGATGCATCAGGAATTTGCTGGCTGCAAGCAGAATTCAGAAGCGACAATAGGTTCAGGCTTGGATTCATACCTCCGACCGGAGGTGGCGTGCTCAGCGAGCACGCCGCCCCCCAGTATTGATGAGTCCCGCCTTGCCCAATAGGGCCGACCGTGCCGATCCCGGGCGGCGCGCTCTGCGATGCAGCGGCCGTGGTCACCGCCGGGTTCAGGGGAGCTCGTACGGCACGATCCATCACCGCCGCGAGCTGTGAGATCTCCGAGCTCAACGCCGTCTTGACACCCTCCAGATCGCCTCCTAGGATCTCCTTGACCGCGGCCAGATCCGCGCTCATCGTCTCCTTCACCTCCTCCAGCGACTCACCGATCTCCTTGATTTGCTTCTTCGTGTCGTCGATCGAGGTGCGGACGGCATCGAGAATTTCCTTCTTGTGGTCGAGGAAGCGGCTCTCGTACGCCTCCCGCGTGTCGGCCTTGAGGAGCTCATAGATCGCCTTCGCCTCCGGCGTCAATTTCTCCATCGCGTCCCTCCGGCGAATTGCCGCGAGCCTGGTGTCATGTGTGTGGCTTGGCAACTCCAGATCTGGAGTTGGTGGTTAGGCTCTGATACCAAATGTAAGATTCACGATCTCACAAGCGGATGAACTCAGTGAATTGGAATGGAATTGGAATTATGCTCATTCCTCCCAACCACCCCCGAGCGAGTTCAACATCCACGGCACGGCACCGCCGCTCGTCCAATTCTTTCTTACGTTATAAGCCAAGGATTACACGGGAGAGTTCTCCTCCCTAAATAGCTCTGACCTCACCCACTCATCTCCAGCTAGCCATCCTGGAGCCCTTTCCTTCTATTGGGCCTTGCCTTTTTCAACCCAGCTTATGTTGCCCCCTTGCTGCTGCTCTGTTCGTCCGCTTGAGTGTTCAGGTCGTTGACAATTATGATGATGGTAAAGCTCCAACTGAACTAAAGCGAAGGAAGAAAGATATACGGAGTAGATCCGTGCTTAAATATTCACTACTGTCTCCTCGCGTGTAATCTATTGCTCCCCATTCTTGGCCCATGACTGTTTGTCTCATGTGATTGGATTTCTCGCACTCCCACTCACGAAAAGCTAGGTGAGATGGCAGGATACAATTCAAAATAGTTCCAACGAAAGCTAATAATTAAAAAAAATTGAGCAATACTATTTTTGGGGCCACCAACTAATCATGCACACCAATCATAATATTTGCTTTAGAACTACATGCATCTATGGTCTATGGATTAACTTATGGGATGATATATTATGTGTAAAGGTTCTGTTTTGGTGCTAATTAATCCTCACAATGACTTTTTTGAACTAATAACACTACGCACATGAAGACAGTTTAATATTTTTTTTACATAGAAATCGTTTAAAATGCAAAAAAGAAGCGCNAAACGTGCTGGTAGGAATTCCCATCGCTCCGCCACATGAAGTCGGCAATCCTGTTGAGGAGGCCGATTTCCTCCTCCGGCGCCACCACCACGGCGGAGGCCGGCGAGAACCCCCGGTCGGCGGCGGCGGCGACGACTACGCACGCGGCGCCGAGCGCGGCAATGGCGTGCCGCATCCTCCTCCCCATCTCCCGGCCCCCAAGATAGGCAACCTTTTCGCACCTGCTCCCAAGAGAACAAAATTGGGTGAGGGAGAGCTCGGCTTTCCTTGGTGGTGCTAGAGCCTCGGGAATCACGGGATCAAAGGCTTTCGGGTTGGGGAAACGTACAAATACAACTTGGTGGTGATTTTTCCTGGATTCCTGGTGGGTTTCTTGGGTGCGCAACACGACGGCAGAGGATACAGCACAAGCCGCGGTTTTCGATGGTTCGGATTGGGAAAGAACGCCGAAAGAAATTCGCAGGAACTGGACACAATGTGAAGGTGATGGGACGAGCTGGGATGTTGCGAGAGAGAGAGAGAGAGAGAGAGAGAGAGGCGTGTGTGAACGGGGAAGGCGACGAACTCGGGCCAAATTTAGAGGGTGTGTGGTGTGGCAGTTTGCGTATATGCCCACAGGACAATGGCAGAATTACGAAGCGGTGCCGTTGAAATTCGCCCAAAATGTGATACAGATCAGCATAGAATTATTTACAAATTTCTTATTTCTCTTTTGCGCATTATAAATTTGTCGGGCTTAGTATGAAAACTCCGTCGTTGCAGGCTTAGTTGTACCGGTTTATGTGTCGTTGGATTGACTAGAGAACAATATATAAGAAATCGTATGTCAAAGTTCCATAGATCTTGAATCGGATCAAGGCACAATGTTGGTGAATAAATATTGGTTTTTCAGGAAAGCCACCTATAAAGTGAGTAATTTTAGCTAGTAACATACATATCCAAAAGCTCCCCTCACATAGAGGAGAGATGGATTGGTGAAATTGTACTCTCTATATGTTCTCCCTCTTTTCTCTAAAAAATGAAGCAAGAATCATGAGAGGAATAGACAGAAAGCAAGCTCCAAAACATCAACAATGGTGGGAAAAACTTGAGCAATATTTGGGGAACCATTAGGGAAGAAAATCTCTTAAATAGCCACCCCTAGTTGCAACAGCTATGCACATAATTCACGGGGGTCCAGTGCTACTGTGGTCCAGCTAGTCGTTACATGTTTGCACACGAAGTGGCGGCAACAGTACTACCGGTGGTACCACCCGTAGTATCGACTAACATTTCCGAGGAAATAATTTAGCGGCAATGCAAGCCGAATTGTTCCCAGGATCTATCGGCAACAAACGACAGAAGCCAACTGAGCAACAAGATTTCTGGGCTGGACCATGGAAGTCCCTGCCAAATCACCAGCGGGTCTACACGTAGAGCCCACTGGTCCTTCCATCTGCACACGACGCGCCGTCCGATCGGTTAGTTGGACGGCCGAGATTTCCGGTGCCAGAACCAAGACGCAGGGTTTCACGCTAAACCCCCGGAGACGTTTGATCTCGAATCCAGTGAGTGCGATCCAGATCAGGTTTTCAGGCCCGTCGTGCAACGACAAGCTACAAGAGCACGTGATGAGACGGTCTACCAGCTGGATAAGCAAGTAGGAGTACTACTACCAGCTCGAACCTGGAGACAGCTCTGACTGAGACGTAAGATACAGTACGTTTCTCTGCCAGTCACTCGAGAGTCATGCTCATTTATTTATACAAGTATACAGTACCTCCTACAAAGAATTCATAGACCACAGAGTTTCTATTGAATGCGAGATCCAACAATAGAGAAACTAACCACCAACCACGAACAGTTTATAATTAGTTCAAGAGATCGTCTTACCAACTAGCCCTGCTTCTCGGAGTTCACAGTAGTAACTGTGGATTAGTTTTGTAAGAAGATCTACACCGAACCCACTGTGATATACGTAGCATCATAGCAGAGGTAAGCAGATACAAGTACTCCAGACAAGATCACACGCTGTAGCAAGCAGGACAAAAGAGTGAGTCAGCTCCATGCTGGCAACGCAGGACGATAGTATCAATCTGAAGTTGGGCAGATCAGATAAGCAGAATGCACTCCCCAGCGAATTCGGAGTTACGAGAATTTCAACCAAGAGAATTCACAGTTTGTGTGTGTGCTGACCTCGAATATTTCTGAGTACTTATCCCCAGAACAAGCAAAGGCCAAATGATCCTAGCTTTCCGGGAAAGAGACGTGCACGTCGTAGAGTGCGTAGTGAAGGGGGGCACAGCCATAGATCTAAGCATGCTGATTAAGAAAAGATGCATGAGGCATCACCACGTCTTCCGTTTTTTATATCGAAAAAGCTCAGATCTCCGGCCGCTAAGTCCGCCATGAATGATGCAATAGCATGACCAACAGTTAACAGTTGCAAGGAGGGGCCAGCCACATGCAAGAGCACATGCCTGATTATCAGTTGCTCGATCGCATCATTTTAATTTTCAAACCAAGGATTGAAATGACAAACCGTGGAGCAAGGCTACTGTCAACTTGTCATCACTGTTCACTGGCATAGTCATCACTTAGCATGCATGCTAATGATAATTTGCATCAAGTGGGTGGCCATTGCATTGGATTCTATATCCAGGATTTGCATCAAGTGGGTGGCTGCGTTCTCTGTCACCGGTCAAAACTGGAACACAGAGACAAGCCCAACCTTCTACAGAAACGTGCCAAAACTCTGCACCACGAAATTTCATGTATCACGTGTATGTCCTATATAGATCGAGATGGTTCGGCACACGACTACACACACCAGACAAACCTTTATGGGAAGAGAAGGATGGCCACAACTCACAACCGATTCCAGGATGGCAAGACGCTGCAGCTCCACTTCTCCACCAACTGTGACAAACTGACAACGCTATCTACAGTAGCACACTGACCATTTTTTTTTAAACATAATTGCAGCTCTTTTTCTTCAGTTGCTAGCATAGTAAAAATCTGAAGATGCAGAGATCCAGAATCTAGGCACCTAGTATAGAACAAAGAGAACATCATTAGCAGGCATATCCCTGTGTTAAGAAGTGATGATAACCTGTTTTGTCACACGAGGAATCCAATAGGCACGGGCAAGCAGGCACAACTTAGCCGAGCTAGCTTCTTGGCGTCATTAGAGAGCGATCCACTGGTGATCCTTATCAATAATGCTCCGACAACCATGCTAAGCCTGCCGTGAACAAAGTACTTACACAGATTCATCAAATCAGCTGTTGGCCGGTCAGCTCATGTGCTTCTCAGTGGTACAACAGTGATATGATGCAGCAGGCCTCGTTTCCCTGCACGGCTGTATTTCCTCCCCTCATCATCATCATTCCATAGATTTACTTTCTTGTCTTGCATCTGATAGTACCACTATCTTCTGATAAGCACATGGAGAGGGATACTTTTTGAGATTCTGATACAAGAAAGAACAAGGACCAACCTCTTTTGCACTTCATAGAAGCCCTGCAATTAAGCCAGAGATTCTGTTTGTAGTTTCAAACATCTGCAAAATTCCAACTCAGGGATGGCACTGGATTGTGTCCACAAGATGGTCATACAACGAGGCCAAAGGTTCACTTCACAGCAGGGCAGTGCCTCGTAAATTCATTGTGATTTGTGTCCACAAGATGGTCATACAACGAGGCCAAAGGTTCACTTCACAGCAGGGCAGTGCCTCGTAAATTCAGTTCCTGGAACAAGGAAATCGTAGGCACCAATTGGCTCAAGCATCTTATCCATATCCACATATCAGCACTGCTGCATTCCGAAGGGGACAGCCACATATATGATGATATATATCCATTTCAAGTGAAAGCGAATTTAATCCTGCCCAAAATTTCTTTTTTTGTCAAGAAAATAGAAGACCATAATAAACACCGCATGAAGAACATGCAGTATTTATATGAACAGATGAAATAATTTTACATGGAACAAACTTCTACAGGGTGTGTAAAGAGGAACAATATAAACACATCATCATGTACCCAGAATTCGTCTCATGTAATGCAAGCATAGGGCATGATTTTTGTTAAGCACCTTAAAAACAATGAGCATAGGTGCTTCGATATTTATGTTGTCTATTAATTAATGTCAGTTACATAGGCAGACACCTGCTAAGCACTAACACCAACAAGTGTTGAGTATTAGTACCTTAGCTGTCCTGACTGGCAAGGGAAAACAGTCATCTTTTGTTAAGCACCTCCAAACATCTACATAATGTATGTTCTCAAGTGCTAGAGTTGACACAAATGAATCACTCATTTCCAATTGGTGCAAGTTGGTTCCCATTAATCAGGTCAAGGGCTTAACTTGGAACCTTGGACAATTTTCGGCTTCTAGGAGGGCTTCTCCGAGAAGCTCCCCTCCCTAGCTTCTCCCAGAAGCCTGACTCACAAATTCATTTAGACTTCTAAATTAGTCTTGGAAAGAGTAGTTTGAAAGTGTAAACGAATTTCTAAGTCGGGCTTCTGGGAGAAGCTGGGGGAGAGGAGTTCCTCGGAGAAGCCATTTTAGAAGCCGAAAAGAAGTGTGCCAAAGTATTCTCTGAATCAGTGCAAGTTGGTTCCAACTAGTGCAAGCTGAATCACTCCTTTTCAATTGAGATGTTCACGCAAATTTAACGAATCTCACACACAATCAAATGCTATCTATTGCTTTTAGTTATACTCTATCATAAATTCATAATGAACTTTTTGTTGCAATCCTCCCAGGAAGTGTGTCTGAACAGATCAAGAAGAGTAGTAGCAATGAGCCAATGAACCCAAGTTCAGTTGTGCAGATTGTTAGATGCTTAGCTGGAATCATTTACCATCTGCTGAACCATAGAGTTCATCTTGTTACCGAAAAGGTGCTTAAGCATGAAAGCTACCGGCAGGGTTGCAAAGACATCAATAGAACAACTACATGCAATGAGTCAATAACTACTAACACTCGCCAGGTTAACCCATGCAAAATCCTTCAGACTGTTCAGTAACTAACTAATTTGGATAACCTTCTATTTCATAATGAAGCTGAGATTTTATGGCTTTACAAACATTCCCCATGTTGGGGTTATGCCGAACAGGTGTCCTCACAGAGAAGACTAAAAGCCAGCATACCAGGGTGGCCCATAGTGGTGGTAAGCCGAATCCGGCTTAACCGGGCGGCCCAGTATGATGAAGCACAGGAGGCCCATCCGGCTAAGGGAAGGTTCCAGAAGCCCTGCATTGCGGAAGACTTAGCCCACAAGGCAGGGCCCAAGCCGGATTAGAGTAGAACTCTGTACTTAGTCGGTTAGGTTTCCTCCTGTAAGCCCTAGGTCCGGACGCCTTTATAAGCCGGCCTATGGGACGCCTTAGGGCACGCTCTCGATCCCAATCCACTGTAACTCGGCGATATTGCCTTATAGTGAATTATAGCAGCACGTAGGGTTTCGCCACCGTTGCGAGATCCGAAGCTGGGTAAACCCTTTGTCGCCCCGTTGCCGGAAAACCCCACGTCTCCAAAACCCCTCTCTCTACCTAGCTCGATGGCACCCCTGCCGCGGCTAGATTCGACAATACCACGACAGTTGGCGCCCACCGTGGGGCAGGAGATGTCCGGGGTTTCGATCCGTCCAGGAGCCACGGGCGGAGTCGGCGACACCATCGCGGTCGGCATGGTGAGCTACTTCGACGAGACAGGAGCTGGCCACGTCTTCAACGACGGCTTCTGGACGCCGGCAAAGGAGGATCCCGCCGGCTGGTCCACGGTCTCCATCGGCGGTTTCGACATCTTCGTCGGCTTCACCGCCCAGGCCTTGGATGATCTCGGCTTCACCTCGAGCTTGCCCACCACCCACCCAAGCAACCTCGACGAGGAATCGGATCTGGACTCTGACAAGATCGCCGATCTGGATCTGGCTTTCGACGCTGACGACGAAGATTCTGAAGACAACGCAAGTTCCAACATGGCGGCGCCGGACTTCCACTTCGTCGGCGTCTTAGGAGAATCCGGCTCTCACGAGTCGATGACAGAGCCTGAGTCTATCCTCCCTGCTCTGCAGGCCGGGGTTGATTCAGAAGCTGGATCAGGGGACACCGCCCATATGGAGCAGGACCTCGAATCCGAAGGAGAATCTGATGATTTTAGTCGGAAAGTTGCATCCTGTTTAGGACACCCTGCCGAGGTTTTGATGGGCGACGTCTCTGATCCTAAAGACAATCCCAACACCTCGAAAGCCGCCAATGGCAAAGAAAAAACTCCTCAAGCCGGAAATCTCAAGGTGGATTTCGTGCCACCACTGGCTCCATTGAAGGGGTCAGGTAGAATGCCGGCTGAAGGAGACGACATTGACGTTACAACCGGCGAGGCGGCAGAGAAGGAGCACGAAGAAAGGATGGCGAGGTACAAGCAGCTGCTAACGCCACTCCCTCCTAATGCATCGCTAGACGACATTGAAAAGCGCCGCGCCCTGCTTGAGGAGCAAGCAGCCCAGATAGTAGAGCGAGAGGTTGAGCTTACAAACAAGGAAACGGAGTTCATCCGAAAGCAGAGAGAAAAGGGGGTTGACGATGTCTTCCGTCCGGCTCGTGACAAGAATCTGCACAAGAGGTTGGATTTCCGCAGCAAGTGGGAAGCCGACCATGTTGATTCAGTCTGGAGGAAGTATCACCACCGACGTGACCCGGTGACAAACCTGTGTTACTTCAATACCCCAGCCAAAAACATGGAGGCTGCCCAGGAGGTCATGTTCGACAAATCGTTGGATCGTGACGCTCGGCTCAAGTATTCGGCTTATCTTTTGGAGGTCGCATAACAGCAGCAAAACGACTCGCAAGTCAAGACGGGACGGCTCGTCGATGATTCTCGTCTTTGCAAGTCGACTGCCAACAAGCCAATGGCTGCTGCCCCTGCAGACCCAGACGATGACCCGGCCGGCTTAAGCAACCACAAGGGCGGCGACAAAGACCCAAAGGACAAGCACCCTAGAGGCGCGGAATCCCGAACTGGTTCTTCACGCTATCGTGAGGCTGGCCGGGAAAGGCATCGGAGCCGTGAGCGAAAGGAGGACCCTCGCAAGGAAAAGGCGGCGCCACCCCGTCAGGATCGACGGCGTGAGGGGGAAAATCAATCCCGAAGGGAGGGTAACAGAGATCATATGCCACCTCCACCGCGCAAAGAGGGAGATAACCCTTCCAAGTACATACCCCCTCCACGACGGCAAAGGACTCCAAGCCCTCCGCGTAACGCGAGTCGGGCGAGCCAAAGCCGTCACAGGAAAGAACCAAGACAAGAAAAGTCGGTTGGAAAACCGCCATCAGCCAATGATGTTCGAAGCCTAATCGAGGAGAGGAAGTCGGCCAGAGACGCCCAATACCTCGGCCCCAAGTGCTTTGGCAGAACAATCAGAGAGCAAATTCTACCTCCCACTTTGTCGAACATAACAAAGATGGTTGAGAAGTATAGTGGTACGGCTAATCCTGAGACCTGGCTCTCAGATTATGTCAGTGCCTGTGACATATATCAAGGCAGCGCCGACTCCGCGGTGCGATTTTTGCCCCTGATGTTAACCGGGACGGCACTCATGTGGATTGAAGGTTTGCCGGAAAGGACAGTTCATACCTGGAGTGACATGAAGCGTGTCTTTATTCAGCACTTCCAGGGCACATATAAGCGCCCAAAGTCGATTTTCGACTTACAGCGATGCGTGCAGCAAAAGAACGAGTCTAGTCGTGAGTTCGTCTCACGATGGAGTGAAATCAAGAATGCTTGCGAAGGCGTCTCAGAAACTCAGGCGATCCATGCTTTCAAGCAATCTCTGAGGAAGGGGACGACTTTTCGCTTCATGATCTACAGCGACGAATCGGAAACTTTGGGGGGCTTACTCGCTTGTGCAAACAAGTATGCCGCTGCTGATGATGACAACAGGGAGGATGCCGAAAACCGCCGGCGCGAGTCCAGGAAAAAGAAGATTGAAGACCAAGCCGGCCCTTCTCACGAAGTCGCTGCCGCCTTTGGAAAGGGTGGTTCGAGCAATGGCAAGTGGCAGGGCAAGAAGTCGGCAAATAACCAATCGTCCCGGCCGCCAGCGGTGAAGTATGACGACATCAAGCACAACCCCTGTGTCCATCATCTGAGGCCAGACGGAACAAGTTCCCACACGCTCCAGCAATGTCACATCAATCGAGACATCGCCAAGGACCCCAAAGCCGGCAAGTCAAGGAACAAGTGCAAGTCCAGAAAAGACGACAAAAGAGAAGGAGGACGCTGCGTAGAGTCGGATGATGCAACTTCCAAAGAGAAAGGCAGCAAATTCCCTAAGCATGCCAAAAGTCTCATCGTCAACCTAGCAACAGATTCATCTCGCAAGGAAAAGGCGGCTTGGCGAGAACTCAATGCTACGGTGCCCGCAGTTCCTCAATATCTGGATTGGTCCGACACACCCATCACATGGGATCGCAGCGATCATCCGAACAGAGTTCCTGCAAAGCGCACCTACGCTTTAGTCGTCAGCCCTATAGTCGATAAGTACAAGTTGACAAAGGTGCTCATGGATGGCGGCAGCAGTATCAATATACTTTATGCCGCAACATTGAAGAGAATGCGTCTCTCCGAGTCACAACTCACCCACAGCATTGTGAAGTTTCATGGGATTGTGTCGGGACGACAAGCCTCTTCGATGGGGCAAACCACCCTGAAGGTTACCTTTGGTGAAGCCGACAATTTTCGGACTGAGGACGTCTCTTTTGAGGTGGTGCCCTTTAAAAGTGCATATCATGCAATCTTTGGACGTTTGGCTTTCGCCAAGTTTGTGGCTCGGCCTTGCTACATCTATAGCAAGCTGAAAATGCCGGGACCCAATGGGATCATCACAGTCAAAGGAGACTTCAAGAAAGCCGTCCATGCTGAACAAGAAATCTGCAGGGAAGAGTTGGAGGACCTCAAGAAAACAATTGGTCCCGATGAGATGCCGGCAACAGAAAAGCCATCTTCTAAGGTTGATTCAAGCTTCAAACCAAAGGATGACACCAAGAAAATCAAGCTCTCAAAGGATGATCCGACAAAGGAGACCATCATCGGTGCCGGTCTCGACGACAAATAGGAAGGCGAGCTCGTCAAGTTTCTCCGTGAGAACCGGGACATATTCGCCTGGTCACCATCCGACATGCCAGGTGGCCCGAGGAAACTTGCCGAGCACTCCCTAAAAGTCAACAAGGTCGCAAAGCCGGTCAAGCAAGGCCTCCGTCGGCTCGGAACTGAGAATCGCAAGGCGGTCGGGAAGGAAATCCTAAGGCTCACCGCCACCAAATTCATCCGTGAAGTTGTCCACACTGATTGGTTGGCAAATCCCGTGCTAGTCCCAAAGAAAAACACCTCTGAGGTACGTATGTGCATTGATTTCACTGGCTTAAACAAAGCCTGTCCTAAAGATCCGTTCGCCTTACCGCGTATCGATCAGGTCATTGATTCAACTGCCGGCTCAGAGATGCTATGTTTTCTGGACGCTTATTCGGGTTACCATCAGATTAAGATGAAGGAGTCAGATCAAATTAAGACGTCCTTCACCACGCCATATGGCAATTACTGCTATGTCACAATGCCTTTCGGCTTAAAGAACGCCGGTGCTACTTATCAAAGGTGTATGCAGCGATGTTTGGATAAGCAGATTGGCCGCAATGTTCACGTCTACGTCGACGACATAGCGGTCATGTCGAAGAAGCGCGGCGATCTTATCGCCGATCTGTCGGAAACCTTTGCAAATATAAGGGAGTACCAGATGAAGCTTAATCCGATAAAATGCGTCTTCGGAGTACCCGCAGGCAAGCTTCCGGGCTTCATTGTTTCCCAAAGAGGAATTGAAGTTAACCCGGAAAAGATAAAGGCGATCCAAAACATCGAAAGGTCGTCTTGTCTAAAAGACATACAACGGCTTACGGGTTCCGCCGCGGCTGTAAGCCGATTCATTAGCCGGCTTGGAGACAAAGCATTGCCATTATACAAACTCCTCAAAAAAGTTGGACAGTTTTGTTTGGACAGAGGAGGCAAAGGCAGCTTTGGCTCAGCTGAAGTATACATTGACGCATGCTCCAATCTTAGAATCTCCAAGGGAAAAAGAGCCGCTTCTCCTCTACTTGTCGGCCACGAATTTCGTGATAAGTGCCGTCATTATAGTGGAGCGCCTGGAGGAAGGGAAGCAATGGCCGGATCAGCGCCCCGTCTATTTCATTAGCGAGGTGTTCTCAGATTCAAAGCAACACTACCCTCACTACCAGAAGTTAGCCTATTGTGTATTCTTTGCCGCCAGAAAATTACGGCATTACTTCCAGGATCACACAATCATGGTGGTCAGCAAAGCTCCACTAAGAGAAATCATCAACAATGCCGACGCAACGGGTCGAGTCGCCAAATGGGGCATCGAGTTAGCAGCTTTCGACATCCAGTACAAGCCGAGGACCGCCATCAAGTCTCAAGTTCTAGCCGACTTTGTTGCAGATTGGACAGAGGCGATGGAAAGCACACCTTTGCCGAATTCTCAATACTGGATAATGCACTTCGATGGCTCAAAGATGAAGGAAGGCTCGGGGCCTGGAGTAGTACTAAAATCGCCTAAGGGTGATAAGCTCAGTTATGTCCTCCGAATCCACTTCAACGCCACCAACAATGTAGCAGAGTATGAGGCTCTCCTCCACGGCCTTCACATGGCTAAGGAGTTGGGAGTAAAGCGCATCCTCTGCTATGGCGACTCGGATCTGGTTGCACAGCAACTTGATGGATGCTGGGACACAAAAAGTCCCACAATGGCGGAATACAGGAGAACAGTCGATGAATTCGGCCGATGTTTTGCCGGCTTAGAGGTTCGACATATCTCCCGAGATGACAATGAAGCTGCTGATGCCTTGGCCAGAATAGGCTCCAGGAAAAAGGCAGTGCCACCAGACGTATTTCTCCATCACCTTCACAAGCCGTCCATCAAAGGTGGCGACGAAGATTATCCCTTGTCGGCAGAATCAGTTCAAGTGTGCTTGGTAACCCCAGATTGGACTACGCCCTACATTGATTTCTTGATTAATAAGAAACTGCCCAAGGACGACGAGGTGTTAAGCCGTCAAATTTAGCGCCGAGCAAAGGCGTACACGATTATTGACGGACAACTTTACAAACGGAGCACATTCGGCATCTTCCAAAGATGCGTCTCTCCAGAAGAAGGACGGAAAATCCTGGAAGAAATCCACTCCGGCGAATGTGGGCATCACGTGGCGGCAAAGGCGTTGGTCGCCAAGGCATTTCGGCACGGATTCTTCTGGCTAACGGCTAAGGAGGATGCTATCAACATCGTCAAGACCTGTGAAGGATGTCAGCGCTACGCAAAGCAGGTTCACTTGCCGGCTCAGGAACTCCGAACGATCCCTATTACTTGGCCGTTTGCGGTCTGGGGGCTCGACATGGTGGGACCTTTCAAGACGGCAAGAGGAGGCTTAACTCACCTGCTGGTGGCGGTCGACAAATTCACAAAATGGGTGGAGGCAAAGCCCATCAAGAAACTCGACGGAGCTACAGCTACAATGTTCATCGTCGAGATTACAACTTGATTCGGCATACCGCATAGCATTATCACTGACAATGGCACAAACTTTGCCGTCGGTGAGCTATCGAAGTTCTGCAGCCGATCAAAGATCCGACTCGACGTGGCATCGGTGGCACACCCGCAATCCAATGGACAGGTAGAGCGCACTAACGGCATTATTCTGCAAGGTATTAAGCCGAGGCTTGAAACTCCTTTGCATCGAGCAGCCAGCGCTTGGGTCGATGAATTGCCAGCGGTCTTATGGAGTATTCGTACTACCACAAACAGATCAACCGGCTTCACCCCTTTCTTCCTTGTCTATGGTGCAGAAGCAGTGCTCCCATCCGACATGATCCACGATTCGCCTCGAGTCGCAGCCTACGTCGAAAAGACGCAGAGGAAGCACGTCAAGACGGCTTAGATATCCTCGAAGAAGAAAGAGAGCTAGCTCTCCAACGATCCGCCATCTATCAACAAGATCTACGTCGCTACCAGAGCCGTAGAGTGCGGAATCGATCTTTTCGAGAAGGCGACTTAGTGCTTCGGCTTGTGCAAAGCCGGCAGCACGAATTATCCCCGCCATGGGAAGGACCTTTCGTTATCAGCAAAGTTCTGAAAAACGGGTCATACTATCTCCTCGACTTAAGGGATTCAAAGAAAGATCTCAGCAAGAAAGGTCGTAAGAGGAAAAGGCATGTAGATGACGACTTAGATGATACGAAACGTCCGTGAAATATCGCTCAGCTACGTCCTTTTTACACTTAGCAAATTCTATTGTAACCATGTCAATGTGATCATGAAATAAAAATTGGTTTCTCTCATGTCGAAATCGAGAATATGTACCATCCTTTATTTCCCAATGATCTTATTGTTATTATTTGTTTACCCGAAATTGCCTGTGTCGCTCGTTGGTAAACTCTTTCATGTTGAATCCGCCTTAAGGTGATGAAAAAAATCAACGTTTTGCCAAAATAATGTTTGTCTGCTAGCTTTTTGCGCTGGGTTGCTTCAAAGCGTTTCGGCACCGAAAGGCGGCACTTGTTCTGGGTCTAAACAGATTGGTCATTGCGTACCTGTAACGCCCTGACCCCAGAACTATACAGTGAAACATTGTGTAACCGGTCATGCTACACAATCGAGGGTTACTGGGTTTATCAATCCCAGGCCAAAACTCGTTGGCAGGTGTGCTCGGAATGGATCATCGGCACACAACACCTCGATCATGCCATAAGCTCAGACATCGCTTTCACGTATAGTAAAGAGACCGAGACTTGTGGAACAACTGGCACATTGCAGACTCTACGACACAACAACATATAGCAACTCATATATGAGGAAGATACAAATATTACACATCAAAAGGTCACAGACCATCAATTCATCAAGCGGAAGCGAAGTAGCGTTGTCTAGTACAACAAGAAGCAAATTATGGCCTAAGAGGCCTACATATAAACATCACCCAAGCCAGCTTGTTCCACGGTCCCAAGCTGCCACCTGGGAACCCCGGACTACTAGTCGACGTCGACGAAGAACCCACCTAGCTGCTCGGTGTAGTCCTCCTCTGAAATACAAATATAAAGGCAGCAAAGAGAGACTGAGTACGACGTACTCGCAAGTTTAGTAGGGTGACATAGACCCAATGACTGACGGAGGCTCTAAAGCTGTATATGTAGTTATTTTTGCACAAAGCTAATTTTCATAAACAAGGCATACATGACACATGGCACCGTCTACTCAGAATATTTTTCATAAAAGGGGTAAGAGAGTAACATTTCATCTTCGGTTCTCGGCGAACCTACTTGTAGCCAAAACCCACTCATCTCCACCAAGGCACCCCCTCGAATCACCCTCGAGGAAATGAACCTTTATCACACGTTGAGTAATGCAACCTTTAGCTGCCAAATTAATTAATTAAAGTTAAGATTCTCTATGGTCTCGTATATCCGTTCCCAAGTCGTCCATAACCGCGGACACGACTTTTCGAAAAGATTAAACCCTGCAGGGGTGTACTATTTTACCCATTGGTACCGTCCGGCTCACCTAGTTGGCCCTCTTCCGGGGAAGGCCGGCGAGCGGGCGCGGTTAGACCTTTACAATGCATGAGGCTTACTCAAGGGCCATCAGTGTGCGGAAGTATAGTTTCAGCGCCTCCAACGCCCTGCCCCGCGGCCACATCCTAAACACCACCATCCTCGTTCCTTTTTCCACCCACACACTCACGCGCAAATGGAAATAGCAAACTAGAGGACCCTTGACAAGCCCCTCACAAATTATTTGGTCAGTAAGGCGCCCATACACCCACCAATGGCAGCACGCTCGATCTTGAGTAGAGACAAGAACTCGCACCTAGGGGCAAGAGTGAGGCAAAACACCATCCCCGATGGCAACTCACCCAAGCCTTCTTAGCATTTTAATTAAACACCCCACAAATCCATCATGCCCGAAATATTCCATCATCATCAACAATTATGGAATTAAACAACGGACATTGCTAGTATTTGACTAAGCATGGCTAAGCATATAATTACAACAATTATATTCTTGTCTCCGGCCAACACATCAACACTAAGGTTCATAGGTAAGGATACATGTGATTGGCTCGGGGAAAAACATGCATTCATAGGACACTCTATGTCTTGATCAAAAATGACATTTGAATCGCATGCAATATTATGGTGGATAAAATAAGTTGATAAAATCATAGGATGCTAGTATGCCAAGAAGGTTAGGTTATATCTTGCCTTGCTGCCGGGGCGCGTAGTACGGCTCGTCGGGATAGGTCGGGGTGACCTCAACTCTGGAATCTATCGATACCCAAAAATAACACAAAGAACAAATAAATCACACGAGGACAAGTGCAATGCTCAATCACATGATGACATGTCAATTTCATGCAAGGATATCATTATATAAATTAAAAAGCAAAATTAAATGGGGAGCCAAATAATTAGTGCAATTATTTGGAAACAACCCCATATTTAACTTAATGACTACATTATGTATACAATTATTACATTATTAGAGAAGTGGCTCAAATATGCATGATTATGATATGAATGGGTAGGGTTTGTTCTTCGGATCATTTTGGTACCTCATTTGTAATTTTCGGAGCACCGATGAATAAATAGCGAATTAAATAATTAATTGAATTTAATTCTTTTAATCAAGTTATGAATAACATAAATTAAATATTTGTGATCATGATGTGATAAGTGCTTGATTTGATTGCATTTGAAGTGTTGATCACATTGATATTTTATTCATAATTTTTGGATCAATATTTAATAAGTTATGATTTTCCCAAATTAGGTATTATTTGAACCCTTTTTGGAATTCATATTTGAACAGCAAGAATATAAATTCAAAAAACTACAACAATGCTTCTAACACAAAGGGTTTGTTTTGCTGAACATTTTGGTATTTGATTAGCCAAAATTGGAGCATTTCTCAAATAGTTATGAATTATTTAAATTTCATTTTATTTTCCAAAAGGAAATTTCCAAAGCAGGCAGGCGGGCCTCAGGCCGGCCAGGCCGGTCAAAAGGCCGGGGGGTGGCCCGAGGCTTCCGGCCCAGTGCCGGCCCAGGCCGGGCGCTCAGGCCGGGCACCAGCCCGAGGCCTCCGGCCTCAGGCCGGCCCAAGCCTCGGCCAGGCCGGGCGCACGGGGACGGCGCACGGCGGCGACCGTCGGCACGGTGCCGCACGGAGGCGACGCCGGAGAGGGGGAGGGGGAGGTTGTCTAGGAGAGGCGCGTGCTCACCAGGAGCACTTCGGCGTGGCCCGGAGCGGACGGGGACAACCGCGGCGGCCGGATTTCGTCGAGGTCGAGCGCGGCGAGCGGCGGACCGGCCGGAACGGGCGAGCACGATTTGCTCGATTCCGGGCCTCCCCGCAAGCGTGCTTCGGCGGTGGAGATGGAGGGCGTCACGGCGGAGGTGATGGCGCGGTTCGATTCGTCCGGGGTGGCTCCAGGCGACGGCAAATCGACGGCGGGCGCGAGCTCGGGTCGACCGTAGCGGACGCGAAAGGAGAGAGGGGGAGAGAGCAGGGGAGGGAGCAGGTGAGGAGTAGGTGGGCGTCGTGGAGACCCCGGTCTTCTTATCCGCCAGGGGAGCTCGACAGTGCGCGGCATGGCGCCAGGAGGGTGCGGCACGGACGTGGGCGACGAGCGCGTCGGCGACCTGCTCGGTCGCTATAGGGAAGGAGGAAGAAAAAGGGAAAAACGCAAAAACCCCCTGGTTCCAGTTTCCTTAATTACAAAAAGGTCCAGAGCTATCTAAATGATTTAATTAAGGCACTTAAGCAATTTTATAATATTTTCAAAAATTCATGTAGGCTCTCAATATCAACTAGTAGCTCCACAAAAATTGGGGTGGCAAAATACAATGTTTTGCACCACATTTGTTCTTGGAGTTTAAATAGGGCATTTTTGATAATTTCCAAAATAGATTTATTTGGAGCATTTAAACATTTCAATAAATTATGAAAATATTTATGGAGGCTCATATTATAATAATGAAACACCCCATATTTTTATTTTCAATATTTTGGGGAAGTTTAACTTGGTTCCAAAATTATAAATTGAATTGAACCAAATTGAATTCTCAATTTTATTTAGTTGCTTGTTAATAATTTAGCCTTTGGCAATTAGTTATAAAATATATCCTTGAGTTTCCTGAACAATTTGGAGACTCAAGAATAATTGGTTTTACCAAATTGAGTATTGTATTTGGTTTGGAAAATTTGGAAGGGTTTTGCTTCCCTAGTTTTTAATTTTCCAAGTGTTGCTTTATTTTAAATTAGCAATTTTAAATGGATGCCATGATGCAATGCAAAACAAAACGTGAAAATTTGGCCCATATTTTAGGGTACTAATCTGGGACTGTTAGAGTACCCTATTGCTCAGCGAGTTAGCTTCGCAATAGGTTTGCCGGCGCTTAAAGGCTAAGGTGTCAAGGCCAGAATAAACTGAGGCATAAAAATTGCAAGATTGCAAATATAAAAGCTGACTAACATACAGAAAAGGCTTAGTTGTTCATATACATTGTTTGGACGGCTTTACATGTTGCTTATTACATTTTCAGGATGGCCGGCTCATCGAGCAAATTCGGCTCATGACGATTTCTCCGCCTCCTCATTGTCATCATCTGATTGAACAGGGGTTGGCGGGCACGGCATTTCCTTGAAGATAGTGGTCAAGGAGACCATGTTGGCAATCTTGCTGGCGTAGCCGGAGACGGAGCGAAGAATCTTCTTGCGATCTTGGTCATCCAGCGGCGTGCCGTCCTCCTTTTCAAGAGGGAAGCCGGATGCGACACGCCAGGCTTCGGCCTCCGGGTAATGCGCCATCATCAAGCCCAAGGCCGTCTTGGAACCTCCGCGAGCACTGGATCAAAGCCGTTCATCGAAGAATGAAGCTGCTTCGGCCAGTTCAGCCTCTAAGCTGGCAAGGTTCGCCGGGGGCTCGGGGTTGCCGGGAAAGAACTTCTCGACAAGCTCTTTTCCCGAAGAAAGAATCTTCGGGATGAGTTCCCCTACTTCCAGTATCCGGTCAAGCCGGTTCTCCGCCGTCAGCTCGTGGCCATAACCCGCCGGAGCTGCAAAAAAGGCGAAGTTCAGCTACATTTGGCTAAGACAGAAACCAATGAGTTTAAGTTTTTTCAAAACTTACTCAAAAGTTGGCTGTCGATAGCCAGCGATTCGTCGAGGCGCTTGTCAAGACGATCCTGGACTTCGTTGAGGGCATCCTTGTGACTCTGCCTCTCTGTTTCCAGGGTCTATACGGCTTTGGAAAGGTTTTTCTTGACCACCTCCAGCTCCGCCGCCATTGATTGGTTAAGCTTATTCAGCTCAATGTTTTCATTGCAGAGCCGGTCGACAATGCCGACATTCTCAGCAAGCTCCTTGGCTTTTATAATGGCATCTGCAAGAAAAAATGTCAGCAGTGTAAAAATACCCATTACAGAAAGTTAAGTTTCGGCATTGTTACCTTGGTATTGAACCCGGTCTGCCTCAAGTCCTTTGATGATGGCGTCTTTGTTCGCTAGTTCAGTCTTAAGCCGGCGCATCTCCTGATTTCGCACACCCAAAGAATTGATGGTTTCAGTGCCAATTTTTCGGTGGATCTGCGTAAGGAATTGCTAAAAGCCTAAAACTATATTTACAAGTTAAGGTGGCTACATGACGACATTTCATGGCTAGGGGGCTAAGTGTATGCATGCGCATTAACTCGGATCACTATGTCGGCTAGTTTTAATAACTTAACCCGGCATAGTGCTCGGAGGCTACTGGGTAAGATATTTACCTGGTAGTGCTCGCGGAGAAGCGTCATGCCGACCTCAAAGCTATCAACAAAGTAGTTCTGCTGATCTTCAAGGATCTCTATGACATCAAAGGTGTCATAGGCCTTGGTGTGATCCGACTCGTCGTCCCGGACAGTTGTTCCCTTCTTTCGGGGAAGCCGAGGTGCCTTCATAAACCGGCTCATGAATTCCGGCTTGATGCGCCCCTCCTCGTCGAAGGCTTCTACTTTGATCGGAGGGAAGGTTGGGGCATCATTAGCTGGAGCTTCAGCCCTTGGTGAGGAAGGCTCTGCCACCTTCCCCGTCATCTCTGACCACTGGGTGGGAGGAATAACCCCGGCTCTCCCGACAGGTGGAGCCGTCACCAGGGTGCGAGTGTTCTCCTCTGTGGGGTTCGACTCTGGAACTGGAGGAGTTGGGGGAGGGATGGCAGGAGAGGATTTCTTCCTTGTGGCAACCGTCTTTATCCTCAAGGGAGCGCCCTTCTTTATCCTGCAAAGGTAAAAGATGAAGTTTAGCAAATCCGGCATTGCTGCAAGGGAAGGGAAGGAGATGTTGTCAGTCGACTTACTTCTTGCTGGGGATGTTGAGCCCAGCAAGAGCATCGTCATCTTCAGACGACTTAGCGCCAATCGGGGTCGGCTGGCTCTTCCTCTTCCGGCTCTCTGCGATAGCCGATGAAAAGGAGATGGACCGTGTGGGTGCCTTGTTGGACGACGGCTTGCCAGCAGGGCGGATGTCGGAGATTCCAGGAATCTGACATATTACATGTTACTCTGACAAAAACGAACCCGAATCTCTCAAAGAATTGAGCTTTGGTTAATCAAAGTACCTTTGGGGGAGGGTTGGATGCCGTATACATCGGCAATGATTCTTCATATTGTCGGCCTTCTCCAGGCCGGGCCTTGATGAGCTTGTTGAAGCGAGCCTCAAAGAGGCTCTGCTCCAGGTCTTTCCCGTTGATCCGCATGGGATCAGATTCAGCTGTGTACTCGCATAAAAGCCGAGCATGGTGTTGGAGGGGCTGGATCCGTCTCTTCATCCAGCAGATAATGGTGTCCTCCCCAGTCAAGGGAGGAGTGCCGGATGTCAGTTGCGCAATCCTCGCTTGGAGGGCGGCATGTTCCGCCGGCATTGCACCTGACGGCTTCTTTTTCCATGAAGGCAGGGGCGTGCCGGCTTCGTCTGTGAAAGGGGCAAGCCCCTGCAGCCGGTTTGGCGACGCCACGTCCTTACAGTAGAAGAAGGTGGACGCCCATCCCTTTGTCGAATCAACGATTGGCACTTGAGGGTACCAATCGATATCCCGGCGGCAGTTAAAGCTGATAGAGCCGGCCACCAGCAGCTCCTTGTTCACGGTTTGCCTCTTGACTAGGAAGCAACGTTCGAAGAAGTCTAACCTAGGTCTTATGCCTAAATAGCCTTCGAACAGCGCTACAAAGCCGGAGATGTACAACAAACTGTTTGGAGTAATGTTGTGAAGCTGGAGGCCGTAGTAATCTAGGAGATCTACTAGAAAAGCCGAAGGCGGCAAGGAAAATCCCCTAATGACATGGGAAGAGAGAAGTACCCGTTCGTCATTGATGGGAGTTGGGCAAGGATCGCCGAAGGCGGATCGCCAAGTCGGCTTCGACTCAAATGAAGGAAGAATGGCTCCATCGGCTTCCATTCCCTTCAGCTCGACCACGTCCACCACAGAGCAAACCCAATTGTGCGATGGGTTGTTGGCCGCACCCCTGTTGTTGCCGGCTTCCTCTTCCTCTTCCTCTTCGCCGACATTGATGTCTTCGGCGGCAGCATCAGCAGCCGCGGAAGCAGACGGCTCCGTGGCAGCAGCTTCGGCAGCGGCTTTTGCCAGAGCCACAACATCGCGGCCCAAAGCGGCGGAGGAGCTCGCCGGAGCTGAAGAAGGTGCAGATGCAGCGGCAGTTGGTTCGACGGCGGTGGCGTCGGCCGTAGATGCGAAGCCTCCCATCGGCGGAGCCGAACCAAGCGACGCGGCGTCGACCACAGGGGAGCTGGGAGCGCTCGATGCCATGAAGTTCGATGGAGAGATGGAGTTGGAGCTCGAAGATGAGATCTGGAGGAGAGTTTGGAGCTAGGGTTGCGAATGGCGTGGTGGTCGCGGCGGAGACGAAGCGATCGTCATTTATAGCGCGGCGCCAAGATGTGTGCAACGGTCAGGAGCCGAGTTTCTCGCCACGTGTCGCGGGATCGAGCCGTTGGAGACGTTTCCTTCCCTCCGACGCCTCGGTTCCAGCGCAGGCAAAACGGAAACTAGCCCCTACATTCAAAAGATGCTCCTCCACTCACACTGCTGGGTCTGACATAGCCGTCAAATCGGCGGACGCGTGTCATTACTCGACCAAGTGCTTTTCGGCATACAAAGCCAGCACATTTAAATCGACAAAGTTGTTCGACATGATTGCAGGTTTCTGGGAATGCTCCAAGACTGAAGACGAATGATGAATTTCCCGGACGACCCACTGCCGGAAAACTGAAGCCAGCCGCTGAAGTACTTGAAGCTTTCTGGGGGCTACTGTTGGGGTTATGCCGAACAGGTGTCCTCACAGAGAAGACTAAAAGCCAGCATACCAGGGTGGCCCATAGTGGTGGTAAGCCGAATCCGGCTTAACCGGGCGGCCCAGTATGATGAAGCACAGGAGGCCCATCCGGCTAAGGGAAGGTTCCAGAAGCCGGCCTGCATTGCGGAAGACTTAGCCCACAAGGCAGGACCCAAGCCGGATTAGAGTAGAACTCTGTAATTAGTCGGTTAGGTTTCCTCATGTAAGCCCTAAGTCCGGACGCCTTTATAAGCCGGCCTATGGGACGCCTTTATAAGCCGGCCTATGGGACGCCTTAGGGCACGCTCTCGATCCCAATCCACTGTAACTCGGCGATATTGCCTTATAGTGAATTATAGCAGCACGTAGGGTTTCGCCACCGTTGCGAGATCCGAAGCTGGGTAAACCCTTTGTCGCCCCGTTGCCGGAAAACCCCACGTCTCCAAAACCCCTCTCTCTAACTAGCTCGATGGCACCCCTGCCGCGGCTAGATTCGACAATACCACGACACCCCACATTTGTACATTCTATGGCTGAACTTAGCATTAACACAATCTTTCTAATCTCAATAATGTATATGTATTCTCGACACAAGCATCCTATCCAAGGCTTGTATTCTCTTCGACTCAACAGTATGCTGTTACATCAAGATATCAGCACTATAATCTGCTAATGAACTTGGCATACCTAATGATTTTACAGGAAAAACTTCCACTAGATTTGTATGCAATAGTGTTACTGTATATTGCAATGATGTTACTTAGTATTTGATGTTATGCAGTTCAGTTTGAACAGTACAACCTATTATGTTCACAACCAATAGAAGGTCCGGTCTCTTCTATTTTTTGACGATTTAGTGTCTTCTATTATTTTCCCACTTAACGAATTCAACCAAGGCAGGTTTGTGCAAGAAAATGAAAATTTCCCATGGCATACCAATATATGTTTCTGGACTCTTTCAGTAGAGTGGCAAGAGACTTAGCAGAAGATTATATGTGTCACACATACACATTCACATTTTAACCATGTACCCTTACCACAGGCAATAAGAGAAGTTGCATTTGCAGCTTGCCAAAGCCGCTACCTTGTCACTAATTTGAGCAGGACAACATCAGCATTCATCAGCAATGCACTAAGTAGTCAAGTACGTAAGTAACATTGATAGCTAACTGCCATAGAGTGTACATACTAGTAACATCTGATCTTAAAATCAAACAAACAGCAAGTACTAGGGAAACATCTCTCAAGCTTAAAGAAAAAGCTCACGCGAAATCTTCCACCAAGATGGCCTTCTCCACCATCTCATAATCCTCATCCTCCTCCTCGTCCTTCTTCCGCTGCTCTACTTCTCTGATCCCCTCGACGCAACCCTTCTCTTGCCCCAGCTTCTTCTTCAGCTCTTCCCCGACCACAACAACCCTATCCTCCTCATCTCCGCGCCCGACGACTACCACCTCGTCGCTGCCTCCTCCGCCACCGCCGCCGCCGATAACCACGACCTCTTCGGCGCCGCCCTCGCGGCCACCCCCGGGGCCAACAAGGGCGTCAGGAATGGCCCCGCAGGTTGGCCCCGCGTCCTCAACGCATCCTCCACGCGGCGCGAGGGGGGCATCTCCCTCGTCGTCGGAGAGGGAGAGGTGGGGGAACCGGGACGAGACGGCCATGGCGGCCAGGGAGAAGGCCTCGGCGATGGACTCCGGCGGGAGCGCGCAGTCCTCGAGGCCCGCGTCCTCCAGCCGCGGCGGCCGGATGGGCTCGCCGGAGCCGGTGAGGAGCCTGCCTTCTTCGGCCATTCTGGTGCCCGCCACGTGCGTTGTATTCCCCAATCGTTTGGGCCCCTTCTCAATTGCAGATTTTGCCACGAACTTGAAGCCCGTAGACTACAGTACACGGTAGATCAGCACTATAGGTGGCCAACTGGGCCGGGTCAAACGGGCCGGCCCGAGGCACGGCGATTTTGGCCCGGCCCAGGCACGGCACGGCACGAACTAAATGGGCTGTGCCGAGGCACGGGCCCGGTAGTGCTCGGGCCGGCCTTCGATCTGAGGCACGCGGGCCGGCCCGGCACGGCACGTTTAGCTTTTTTTATATATTTTTTAAACTTTTTACCTATTTTTACAACAAAAAAAATAGTTTTTGGGCCGTATTTAAGCCTATCGGGCCGTTTTTCCGCGTGTCGGGCCGTGCCGGCCAGGCCGTTGACGGGCCGCCGTGCCGTGCCGCGAATTGATTTAAGGCCCGTGGGCCGGTCCGGCACGGCACGATTGGCTAACGTGCCTAATGGGCCGTGCCTTTCACGGGCCGTGCCGGCCGCGTGCCGGGCCGTGCCGTGCCGGGCCGGCCCGTTTGGCTAGCTATAATCAGCACTATAGCGCCAAACGGGCCGACACGGCACGACTCGTTAGGCAACCGTGCCTAACGAGCTGTACCGGTCCGGCTCACGGGCGGCGGATTCATTTTGGCCCGTTTTATCTTGTGCCGTGTTATGGTTGGATCGGGCCAAATATCCCGTGCCTCGGGCTAGTCCGTTTGGCCCGGCCCATTTGGTCAGCTATAATCAGAACCAATCAATCACGGATGCCGCTACATATGAAGGCTTCGAACAATTGCATACTCTTCACCTCAACGGAACCTCAATTCGCATACTCCATATCTTACTTTGGCAGTCATCAAACTGAGACATGTCACCGGTGATGATTGAGAAAAGTATACATAACCCTACAACTCAAAACTGGAGTACATAATCCCCACAACTTTGTAAAACCGGACAAAGAACACCCTCTACATGTGCAAGGTGGTTTTCATAGTAGTTTTAACCAATATGAAACGTTGACCGCTGATTCCTACTGCCATCTTGTCGCAACAGTGGAACATGGGGTTCCCCTGATGCGGTCAAAGTGGGTCCACCGCCTGTGGGCCCACCAAGAAGTCAAGCAAGGCCAAGGTTCAAGGCTGGTAGATGCCCCCCATCTGCCCCACGGCGACAAGACAAGCACGGCATCGACAACCACGGCGAAGGACCAGGGGACCCCCCGGGGCCCCCTTCAACCCGGAAGACGTCGCGGAGGTCCCAGGGACCCCGATGCCTGGCAGGAGGCCAGGCTCACCCCCGGGAACCAACCTCCGGACACGCAAAGAAGACAGGCTTGCCAGCCCTGGCTGGAAGCTCCTAGAAGACTTGGACGCCAAGAAGATGGAGGCGCCGCGGGGGTGGGGGTGGGGGGGACAGGGACCGAAAAGGTGTCAGGCTCTGTCCGCCCGCCCTGGAAAAGGTGGGCGACCGCACCTAACCCCCTCAGAAGAATACTTGGACGAGAAGAAGCCACGTCACCCCAAAGAAGAACCCGGAGGGGTTTTCCCGCCAAAACCCCTCCGCCCCCCCCAAAGGTGCACTTGTGGGATCCCTTTAGCCTATAAAAGGAGGACCAAGACACCTGAGGGAGGGGATGGATTCTGAGAGAGTCGGAGGCTAGGCTAGGTAGCGCACACGACAAAGAGTAGCATAGGCGAGAGGTGATTTCCTCCGGGTCAGGATCTGCTCGTCTTCAACCCCTAGCCGTGTAACAGCCCCAGTTTGGTACCCTAAAATATGGGCCAATTTTTCACTTTTTGCTTTGCAACATTGCATCATGGCATCCATTTAAATCGCTTAAGTTGAATAAAGCAACAACTGGAAAACAATAAAAGGGAAGCAAATCCTTCCCAAAATTTTCAAACCAAATACACTACTCAAATTGGCAAAACCAAATGTTCTTGAGTTTCCAAATTGTCCAGGAAGCTCAAGGATATATTTTATAAATAATTGTCAAAGGAAATTTCTTGTCAAACAAAGAAATAAATTTGAGACTTCAAAATGGGTTCAAATCAAATTCTAATTTTGAAACCAAGTTAAACTTTCCAAAAATTCAAAATAAAATTATGGGGAGCTTCATTAATATATTATGAGCCTCCATAAATATTTTTATAATTTATTGAAATGTTTAAGTGCTCCAAATAAATATATTTTGGTAATTATCAAAAATGACCATAATTAAACCCTATGAACGAATGTTGTGCAAAACTAATTATTTTGGAGCACAAATTTTTGTGGAGCTCCTTCATGTCATGGGGAGACTTTATGAATTTTTGGTAGAATTTATAAAACCGGTTTAGTGCCTCAATTTAAAACTCTAGGAGGCAGCTGGACTTGTTTGTAATAACAATTAATAGCTTCAGGGGGGTTTTATAAAACTGTCGTCTCCCTCGTGGCGACAGTGGAATCACTGTCGCCATGCCGCGCCCCGCCTATCTTGCTCCCCACCTGCTTCTGACCTGCTCCTCCCCTGCTCTCTCCCTCGCTCTCCTCTCGTGTCCGCGCCACCGGCCGAGCTCTAGATTGAGCTCGTCGCCGCACCGTCGCCACTAGGAGCCCCCCCCGGACGAATCGAAGCGTGCCACTAGGTCCTCCTCTTCGTCTGCTTCTTCCTCGCCGAAAAGGAATCGGAGCCCGACGCCTCGAATCGGCCGTGATGTCCTTTTCCTCTCCGGCGCGGCAGAACATCGCCGTGTGCCGGCCTGGCCTCGGCCTGGGCCGGCCAAGAGGCCGGCTGGTTCGATTAGTGGCCCGGCCTAGGAGCCAGCCTGGGCCGGCCAGTGGGCCGAGCGTCTCGGGTCTGTGCCCGGCCTTGAGGCCGGCCTGTTGTTTTTCCTTTTTGAAAATAAGAATGAAATTAAAATAATTGATAACTATTTAAATATTGCTCCAAAATTTGCAAACAAAATATCAAATTGTTCAGAAAAACAAAACCTATCTGTTGGTAACATTGTAATGTTCTTTGGGGTAAAATATTTTTGCCCTTATTTAGGAGACCCTAAAATGGCATAAATAATACCTAATTCGGGAAAATTCATAACTTGTGAAATAATTAACCAAAATTGGTGAATAAAATATCAAAGTGATTAGCATGACAAATGCTATCAAGTCATGCTAATATCACATCATGATCCCAAATTTTCATATGATGTTATTCTTTACTTGATTAAAATAATTAAATTCAAATAATTATTTAGTTAACTATTTATTCATTGAAACTCGGAAAATTACAAATGAGGTACCAAAACGATCAGAAGAATAACACCTATCCATTCATGTCATGATCATGCATATTTAAGTCACTTTCTAATAATATAATAATTTATAGACAATGTGTTCACTAAGTTAAATATGGGGTTGCTTCCAAATAATTGCACTAATTATTTGGCGCTCCATTTAATATTGCTAGTTAAATTACATGACGATGTCACTGCATGAACTTGGCATGCCATCATGATTGTGCATTGCACCTTGTCTTCGTGTTATTTATTTTGTGCTTCTGTATTTGATTGGGTATCGATAGATTCCGGAGTTGAGGTTAACCCTACCTACCCCGACGAGCCGTACTACACGCCCGGCAGCAAGGCAAGAGATAACCTAACCTTCTTGCCATCTAGCATCCTACTGTTTTATAAACTTATTCTATCCACCATAATATTGCATTCGATTCTATGTCAACTTTTGGTTAATACTAGAGTATCCTATGTATGCATGTTTTTCCCTGAACCAATACATCTATCCCTACCTATGAACCCTAGGCTTGATGTGTTGGCCGGAGACAAGGATACAATTGTTGTTTCTATATGCTTAGCTATGCTTAGCCATGCTTAGTCGAATGCTATTTATGTCCGTTGATTAAATTCCATAATGATGATGTTGATGGAATGTTCGGACATGGTGGTTACTTGTGGTCCCTTAATTAAAATGCTAAGAAGGCTGGGATGAGTTGCCATCGGGGATGGTGTTTTGTCTCATTCTTGCCCCTAGGTGCGAGTTCTTGTCTCTAGAACCAAGGTTTGAGCGTGTTGCCATTGGTGGGGACATATGGAATCCCCTTTAACTAAATAACTTGTGCGGGCGTATCCAAGGGTCCTCTAGTTTGCTATTTCCATTTGCGTGTGAGTGCGTGGGTGGAAAAAGGAATGATGAGGACGGTGGTGTTTAGGACGTGGCGATGGGGCAGGGTGTTGAAATAGGCACTGAACTTGTCCTGTGGCCACTGATGATCCTTGGATAGTCTCACACGAGGTAAAGGTTTAACCGCGCCCACTTGCCAGCTTTCCCCGGAAGAGAGCTAATCAGGCGAGCCGGACGATACCGGTGGGTAAAATAGTACACCCCTGCAGGGTAAATCTTTTCGAAAAGCCGTGTCCGCGGTTATGGACGCCTTGGGAACGGATTACGAGACCATAGAGAATCTTAACCTAATTAAAACTTGGCAGCTAGAGGTTGCACTCCAACTTGTGTTTGAAAGGTTCATTTCCTCGAGGGTGATTCGAGGGAGTGCCTTGGTGGAGATGAGAGATGAGTTATGGCTACGAGTTGGTTCGATGAGAACCAAAGATGAAAATTTCTATCTTATCCCCTTTTGATAAAATCTTCTGAGTAGTCGGTGCCATGTGTCTTTATGTCTTTTAAAAGGGAAAACTAGCTTTATGCAAATGAACTACTATACAGCTTTAGAGACTCAGTCATCATTCGTCCTATATCGCCCTACTAAACTTGCGAGTACGTCATACTCAGTCTCTCTTTGCTGTCTTTATTACTTGTTTCAGAGGAGGACGACATCGAGCACACAGGTGGGTTCTTCGTGGACATCGACGAGTAGTTCGGGGTTCCCAGGTGGCAGCTTGGGACGTCGAAACAAGGTGGCTGGGTTAATGTTTATCTGTAGGCCTCTTAGGCCATATTTTGGATCTTGTTGTTAGACAACACTACTGCGCTTCCGCTTGATGTAATGATGGGTGTGTGACCCCTGTTGTTCTTTTTGTATCTTTCTCATATATGAGTTGCTATATGATCTCTTGTGTCGTAGAGTCTGTGATGTGCCAGTTGTTCCGCAGTCTTGATCTCTCTACTATACATGATAGCTATGTCTGAGCTTATGGCATGATCGTAGTGTTGCGTTGCCGATGATCCATTCCGAGCACGCCGGCCAAAGGTTTTGGCCTGGGATTGGTAACCCCAGTAACCTTTGATTGTGTAGCATGACCGGTTGCACAAAGCTTCATTGTATAGTTCTGGGGTCGGGGCGCTACAAGTTGGTATCAGAGCAGGACTGCTTGTAGGAAACCCTTTCTATTTGGTCGATGTCAAGTCTACTTGAAAATTATTTATAACCTAAAAATGAGTTGTGAAAACCTTCTTAGGATTCTTTTTACTCCACATCGAACTCGCTCTACTCTGATCTCTTATCTCTATTTGTTTTAATTGTGGTGTTGAAGTTTAGGTTCTCGGGATTGGCTTCTACCTTTAGTTGCTGGTTGGGTGGCTACCGTCTTCAGAATCAGAAGGAAACTTAGTGGTTTAGTCACAATCTACTTCTTCATTGGTTGCAAAACATCCGAAGCCTTGAAAACGTTTCACACCTAATTGGGTGTTCCTCTATTCGAACTTTAGCCCAAGATCTTGAACCGAAGGTCCCGGATTGTGCTAGGTCTCTGGTGTAATGTTTCGTGAGGGTTGTCACCCTTGTGAGCTTTATGCTATTGTGAGTCCCAGTGCATGAAGCTGATCTTTAACCCAAGATCTTCTCCGTTGAATCCTGGTGTTAATGGTCAAACCCTACATCAGGTTGGCAAAATTTGAAGTTAGTCTTCAAGCTCGAGGTTGCAGCTGTAATTGTTTTGCTCAAAAATGCTCCTCTCTATCACTAGCTTTAGCTAAAACTCCCTGTTATGGAACTAACTGAAGAGTTGTGCTTCGGTACACCCCCCCTCCCAAAACTTAAAAAGGGTAGATTAGTCTTTACTGCCAATAATCCTGACCGTTTTCCACTGTGATCCGTATCAATCCCGTACAGACGGACGCAAATCGTATATGTATAGCAATAGACGATCAGCGCCGTGTCTAGCGGAACTGCCTTTGCTTTATCACGTTAACAAGGCCCACCATGAAGAGTTAGGCGTCTGTCGTCTCCAAGCCATACTAGCCGCCATGAACGGGACAAATACAAGCTCTCATCTCCCATGGCGCAAGGTGAATAGCTGTGTACCATGGTGATCACCGTCAACAGTGCAACCTGTATAAAAGCTGCAAGAGGGGCCCGGGAGCTTGTGCCGCAACGCCCAGAATGAGCGCGAGATCTACCGCGGAGGCAGACAGCGGCAACTAGAAGGTGCACGTGGATTATCGCGAGGGCCGCCAGGGTTGCCGTCGGCGAGTAGCGCAAGGGCAGCCAGGGTTTCGGTAGCAACCTTGAAGCAGCGAGATCCTGGTTGTGGCCTTTCGGCGGCGAGTGACGTGGTGGGGAGCCGAGCTTGCAGAGGCGAGACATCACATGGAGTATTACGGCCGTGCAGCGGGAGCACATCACGCAGCCGCATACGGAGCTGCGGAAGTCGTCGATTTGGGTCGTTGTACAATCATACGTATGTTGAGTGGGGCCTAGGCATACCGATCCGTACATATTCTCATATGGGGTTTTTCAGGGTACATACGACTTAATTATCCCTCAATGAGAAATTATTAACTTATTAGTGACTATCATACCCTTAATTACGAAGGGGTATAGAAAGATCTCAACCGTTGTTGTGTTTAAGTTTGAGTTTAAGTTTGGGGAGGGGGGGGGTGTACCGAAGCAGAAGTGCTAACTGAATCATGACGGGACTCCTCTTAGCGAGTTTTTCCATCAATACTTGTGATTCCTCCACTAACAACCGTTCATGAAACCCTTTCGGCACTAGTGTCGGAAGAGTGCTAACAAGGGCTTCTGCAATATCTTGGAATTGTTGTTAGCCCGTTTCTTACTCTAGATCTGTCGTCCGTACTCTATCTGTCTTTTGACAGTCAAGTTTTATCGTGCATTGGGGTGTTCTGATGCGTGGTATCCTTGTGGTTCGCCAAGACATTCCATTTCCGGATGTCAGGAGAAACAACCTCCGGTACCTTGTCCATTTCTCGGACCAGGTCAAAGGATTGTGACTCGCGGAGTAAAAGCTTGTCTAGCCTTTGTTCCGTTCCACCTTGGAGTGTCACACTCTTTCATATCAAGAGGTCGTGCTTAGTCTCATGACGTACTTGATGAAGTGATGCTCATACCCTTCCTTAACCATCTACCTCCGAGCTACTCGGGCTCGAGAATGTTGAGGATGAATATCGTTGTGGTAATCGGAGATTCTTAGCAATTGTTATTGTTTTGAAATCCAAAGGCTTTGGTGGCACTCTTAGCATGATTGTTAATCGTATCATCGAGCTGAGTTGTCTGTGTTGCCAAGCCCATTTGTTCAGGTGCACACCTTCGGTCAACGAGTTAGATTCGTGTCGAAACTCTCAAGACCACATCTTTTCCTTGAAAAGCATGTTTCCTCTCGCAACTCCTAACATGCGGTGGTTCGTGATATCCTAGATGTCTTTCCAGAAGTACTGCCGTGTCGTCCCCTGACCGTGTTGTCGAGTAATATTGTAATCTTAACCGAACCATCTTCGTGTCATCACGTAGTATGTGTTCTGGTTGATGGAAGTGTTCTTCTCTGGTCCCTGTGCAATGGTTGACATATGTCGCCAGGGGTCCGAGTGAAGTTCACTTTGTCTCCTCGGGTTTAATCACAAGTTGGTCATGCATGTGCGAATTGTTATTGAGATGGTTGTTACCTCCAGTTCTCTAAATATGTCATGTATGCCACAGGCCGATCTATTACTAAATAATTAGAAGTTGTTAAATCTCATCATCTTACTGGTGTTTCCCAATCAAGACTCAGTTGTGCTTCCTTGCTGGAAGTTCATGCTGGTTCAAATTTTTCTCTTCATAGTCGTGACCCCATGGGTTTCCACTCTCGATCGTGCTGGAGCTTGACATTGCAGCTCAGAGCTGGAGAATCTAGTTACCCTATCTATCTGTTAACTTCAGCAAACTCCTTCCTCGGACATGTCAAGTCTGAATTGTCTGTACACCTAACCAACTCGGAACCTCGAGCAAAAATGATGCTTGGTGTTTATCAAGAGTATGACCTAGTCCTACTTGTAATCCCGACAAATCCGATGATGTGGTTCCCGCGCCTCACTTAAAGGTCATTCGACGAAATCTCTTGAATCTTTAAAAATCAACCACTATCCATGAGGATCATGTGTAACTTATTCTAGGAGTTAACCATATGTTCTTTTCTCTATCTTCAAGTACGATATTCGCTTGAGGATTGATTGAAGGCTATTCCGAAGCCTGAGTGTGATATCTAGAATCTCAAGGAGAACCTTACAACAGAGTTACTAATTGTCCCTCGGTCAATCCTCCTACTCCATCTCTCTCGTGACAATAGCTAGATATGAGGTTTTACCTCTCTACCTAAATGTGGATCAGTGCGATATCTTTCCCTCCTCGGTGAACCCAAAGTTTTTCCCAATCACACAAACGGTATGTGAATTCATCAGTCACGTTAGGGCCTGAGCTTTCAACCTTATGGAAATCTCTTGTGTATCAAAAGCTTGGAGTCCAGAAGGTGTCTTTTCTCCTCTCGGTGCTTCAAATCTCCACGGTGTACACATCGGGGTGGTTTGAAGTGATGTGTTGGTCTTGGAAAAAGATCCGGAACAAAGTGATCGGTTGTCCTATCCTCGGCTCGACCTTTGTTTGGTCAAGTCGTTCCTAGTTTCTTCAATGGCTTATGGTTTTGGGCAAGGTTCATTATGTTTGTCACTTTAAGCTATCTTACGTTCTTTCCGTCACCTCGGTATATCATGCTTGTTACCTTTTTGCTTTGCAACAAGAAAGATCATCATGGGATCGAGTAGATAGTTGAAGTTAAGGGTTGCCCTGTTTCCCTCGTCCGTCTTCCTACTCTAGAATCTCGGGACGAGATTCCTGTAAGGGGGGTAGAATTGTAACAGCCCCAATTTGGTACCCTAAAATATGAGCCAATTTTTCACTTTTTGCTTTGCAACATTGCATCATGGCATCCATTTAAATTGCTTAAGTTGAATAAAGCAACAACTGGAAAACAATAAAAGGGAAGCAAATCCTTCCCAAAATTTTCAAACCAAATACACTACTTAAATTGGAAAAACCAAATGTTCTTGAGTTTCCAAATTGTCCAGGAAGCTCAAGGATATATTTTATAAATAATTGTCAAAGGAAATTTCTTGTCAAACAAAGAAATAAATTTGAGACTTCAAAATGGGTTCAAATCAAATTCTATTTTTGAAACCAAGTTAAACTTTCCAAAAATTCAAAATAAAATTATGGGGAGCTTCATTAATATATTATGAGCCTCCATAAATATTTTTATAATTTATTGAAATGTTTAAGTGCTCCAAATAAATACATTTTGGTAATTATATAAAATGACCATAATTAAACCCTATAAACGAATGTTGTGCAAAACTAATTATTTTGGAGCACAAATTTTTGTGGAGCTCCTTCATGTCATGGGGAGACTTTATGAATTTTTGGCAGAATTTATAAAACCGGTTTAGTGCCTCAATTTAAAACTCTAGGAGGCAGCTGGACTTGTTTGCAATAACAATTAACAGCTTCAGGTTTTTTTTATAAAACTGTCGTCTCCCTCGTGGCGACAGTGGCGCCATGCCGCGCACTGCCATGCCGCCGTGCCCACACGTTGCGCCCCCCTCTCCATGGTCAAGGACGCCAACGAGGCCGCCCGCCTGTCTCGCTCCCCACCTGCTTCTCACCTGCCCCTCCCCTGCTCTCTCCCTCGCTCTCCTCTCGTGTCCGCGCCACCGGCCGAGCTCTAGCTCGAGCTCGTCGCCGCACCGTCGCTGCTAGGAGCCCCCCCGGACGAATCGAAGTGCGCCACTAGGTCCTCCTCTTCGTCTAGTTCTTCCTCGCCAAAAAGGAATCGGAGCCCGACGCCTCGAATCGGCCGCGATGTCCTTTTCCTCTCTGGCACGGTAGAACATCGCCGAGCTCCTCACCGACGTCTCCGTCCCCTTCCTCCCTCACCGTCCACGCCTACCCGTTCAGGGTGAGCTCCGCTCCCATCTGTGCTTCCTCCCGCTTTCCCCCCCTCTTCTCCGCTTGTCGCACCGCCGGCGGTCGCCGCCGCACGCAGCCTATGTTGAAAAAGACGCAGAAGAAGCACGTCAAGACGGCTTAGATATCCTCGAAGAAGAAAGAGAGTTAGCTCTCCAGAGATCCGCCATCTATCAACAAGATCTACGTCGCTACCAGAGCCGTAGAGTGCGGAATCGATCTTTTCGAGAAGGCGACTTAGTGCTACGGCTCGTTCAAAGTCGGCAGCACAAATTATCCCCGCCTTGGGAAGGACCTTTCGTTATCAGCAAAGTTCTGAAAAATGGGTCATATTACCTCATCGACTTAAGGGATTCAAAGAAGAAAGTTCGCAAGAGGAAAAGGCATGTAGATGACGACTTAGATGAGACGAAACGTCCGTGGAATATCGCTCAGCTACGTCCTTTTTACACTTAGCAAATTCTATTGTAACCATGTCAATGATATCATGAAATAAGAATTGGTTTCTCTCATGTCGAATTCGAGAATCTGTACCATCCTTTATTTCCCCATGATCTCATTGTTATTATCTGTTTACCCGAAATTGCCTGTGTTGCTCTCGTTGGTAAACTCTTTCATGATTGAATCCGCCTTAAGGTGATGAAAAATCAACATTTTGCCAAATTAGTGTTTGTCTGCTAGCTTTTTGCGCCGGGTTGCTTCAAAGCGTTTCGGCACCAAAAGGCGGCACTTGTTCTGAGTCTAAACAGATTGGTCATTGCGTACCCTGTTGCTCAGCGAGTTAGCTTCGCCATAGGTTTGCCGGCGCTTAAAGGCTAAGGTGTCAAGGCCAGACTGAACTGAGGCATAAAATTGCAAGTTTGCAAATATAAAGCTGATTAATATACAGCAAAAGGCTAAGTTATTTCTAGACATCTACATTGTTTAGACGGCTTTACATGTTTCCATTACATTTTCAGGATGGCCGGCTCAGTGAGCAAATTCGGCTCATGATGATTTCTCCGCTGCCTCATTGTCATCATCTGATTGGACAGGAGTCGGCGGGCACGGTACTTCCTTGAAGATGGTGGTCAAGGAGACCATGTTGGCAATCTTGCTGGCATAGCCGGAGACGGAGTGAAGGATTTTCTTGCGATCTTGGTCGTCCAGCGTTGAGCCGTCCTCCTTTTCCAAAGGGAAGCCGGATGCCACACGCCAGGCTTCCGCCTCCGGGTAATGTGCCAACATCAAGCCTAAGGCCGTCTTGGCACCTCCACGAGCGCTTGATCGAAGCCGTTCATCAAAGAATGAGGCCGCTTCGGTCAGTTCAGCTTCTAAGCTGGCAAGGTTCGTCGGGGGCTCGGGGTTGCCGGGAAAGAACTTCTCAGCAAGCTCTTTTCCCGAAGAAATAATCTTCGGGATAAGCTCCCCTACTTCCAGAATCCGGTCAAGCCGGTTTTCCGCCGTTAGCTCATGGCCGTAACCCGCCGGAGCTGCAAAAAGGCGAAGTTCAGTTATATTTGGCTAAGACAGAGTGATGAGTTTAAGTTTTTTCGATACTTACTCAGAAGCTGGTTGTCGATGGCCAGCGACTCATCGAGGCGCCTGTTAAGCCGGTCCTGGACCTCAGTGAGGGCATCCTTGTGGCTCTGCCTCTCTGATTCCAGAAGTTGTTCGGCTCTGGCAAGATTTTTCTTGACCGTCTCTAGCTCCGCCGCCATCGATTGGTTAAGCTTACTCAGCTCAATATTCTCGTCGCAGAGCCGGTCAACAATGCCGACGTTTTCTGCAAGCTCCTTGGCTTTGATAATGGCATCTGCAAAAGCAAGAAAATGTCAGCAGTATATAAACAAGCCTGGAGCTCAAAACTAAGGATTCGGCATTGTTACCTTGATATTGAACTCGGTCTGCCTCAAACCCTTCAATGATGGCGTCTTTGTTCGCCAGTTCAGTCTTAAGCCAGCGCATCTCCTGATTTTGCACACCCAAAGAATTGATGGTTTCAGCGCCAATGTTTCGATGGATCTGCGTAAGGAATCGCTAAAAGACTAAATCTATATTTACAAGTTAAGGTGGCTACATGACGACATTTCATGACCGGGGGCTAAGTGTGTGCATGCGCATTAACTCGGATCACTATGACGGCTAGTTTTAATAACTTAACCCGGCATAGTGCTCGGGGGCTACTGGTAAGGTATCTTACGTGGTAGTGCTCGTGGAGAAGCGTCATGCCGGCCTCAAAGCTATCAGCAAAGTAGTTCTGCTGATCTTCAAGAATCTCTATGACATCAAAGGTGTCATAGGCCTTGGTGTGATCCGGCTCGTCATCCTGGACGGTTGTTCCCTTCTTCCGGGGAAGCCGAGGTGCCTTCATGAACCGGATCATGAATTCCGGCTTGATACGCCCCTCCTCGTCGAAGGCTTCGGCTTTGATGGGGGGAAAGGTTGGGGCATCATTAGCCGGAGCTTCAGCCCTTGGAGAGGATGTTTCAGTCACTTTTCCCGTCATCTCTGTCCATTGTGTGGGGGGAATTACCCCGGCTCTCCCAACAGGAGTTGGCACTATCGTGCGAGTGTTCTCCTCTGTTGGGTTCGGCTCTGGAACTGATGGAGTTGATGGAGGGATGGCAGGAGAGGCTTTCTTCCTCGTGGCGACCGTCTTTATTTTCAACGGAGCGCCCTTCTTTATCCTGCAAAGGTAAAAGCGAAATTTAGCAAATCCGGCATTGCTGGAAAGAAAGGAGGAGATGTTATCAGTTGACTTACTTCTTGCTGGGAATGTTGAGCCCAGCAAGAGCGTCGTCGTCTGCAGCCGACTTAGCGCTGCTCGTGGTCGACTGGCCCTTCCTCTTCCGGCTTTCCGCAGTAGCCGAGGAAATGGAGACGGGCCGTGTGGATGCCTTGCTGGACGACGACTTCCCAGCAGGGCGGATGTCGGTGATTCCAGAAATCTGGCATATTACATGTTAGTCCGACAAAAGCAAACCCGAATCTCTCAAAGAATTGAACTTTGGTTAGTCAAAGTACCTTTTGGGGAGGGTTGGTCGCCGTAAACATCGGCAATGATTCTTCATATTGCCGGCCTTCTCCAGGCCGGGCTTTGATGAGCTTGTTGAAGCGAGCCTCAAAGAGGCTCCGCTCCAGGTCTTTCTCGTTGATCCGCATGGGATCAGCGTTATCCGTGTACTCGCATAGAAGGCGAGCACGATGTTGGAGGGGCTGGATTCGCCTCTTCATCCAGCAGATGATGGTGTCCTCCCCAGTCAAGGGAGGAGAGCCGGATGTCAGTTGCGCAATCCTCGCTTGGAGGGTGGCATGTTTCGTCAGCATTACACCTGACGGCTTCTTCTTCCAGGAGGGCAGCGGCGTGCCGGCTTCGTCTGTAAAAGGGGCGAGCCCCTGCAGCCGGTTTGGCGTCGCCATGTCCTTGCAGTAGAAGAATGTGGACACCCATCCCTTAGCTGAATCGATGATTGGCACTTGAGGGTACCAATCGATATCCCGGCGCCAGTTGAAGCTGATTGATCCGGCCACCAGCAGCTCCTTGTTGATAGTTTGCCTCTTAACTAAGAAGCAATGTTTAAAGAAGTCTAGCCTAGGTTTTATGCCTAAATAGCCTCCGAACAATGCTACGAACCCGGAGATGTACAATAGGCTGTTTGGAGTAATGTTGTGGAGCTGGAGGCCGTAATAATATAGAAGATCTATAAGAAAAGCCGAAGGCGGCAAGGAAAATCCCCTAATTACATGGGAAGAAAGGAGTACCCGCTCGTCTCTGATGGGAGTCGGATAGGGGTCGCCGAAGGCAGATCGCCAAGTTGGATTCGACTCAGAAGTTGGAACAATGGCTCTGTCGGCCTCCATCCCCTTCAATTCAACCTCGTCCACAACCGAGCAGGCGCAGTTGCGGGACGGGTTGTTGACTGCGTCCTTGTTGCTGGCTTCCTCTTCACCAACACTTGCATCTTCGACGGCAGCGTTAGCAGCAGTGGAAGCAGAAGCCACTTTGGCAGCGGCTTCGGTAGCGGCTTTTGCCAAAGCCACCTCGTCGCGGCTTGAGGCGGCGGAGGCGTGCGCCGGAGATGAAGGAGGTGCAGTTGCAGCGGCGGATGACTCGGGAGCGGCGGCGGCCGTGGGTGAGCGGCTCCCCATCGGCGGAGCCGGACTGACCGCCGCAGCGTCAATCGCTGGTGAGCTTGGGGCGCTCGAGGCCATGGATCTCGTGGAAGAAACGGAGGAGTTTGACCTTGGGGGAGAGAGATGAGATCTGGAGGAGAGAAGGGGCTAGGGTTGTGAATGGTGTGATGATCGCGGCGGAGATGATGAGGTCGCTATTTATAGCACTGCGCCGAGATTTGTGCAACGGTCAGGAGCCGGATTTTTCGCCACGCGTCACGGGATCAAGCCGTTGGAGTCGTTTCCTTCCCTCCGACGCCTCGGTTCCAGCGCGGGAAAAACGGAAACTAGCCCCGCATTCAAAGATGCTACTCCACTCACACTGATGGGTCTGACGCAGCCGTCAAATCGGCGGACGCGTGTCGTTACTTGTCCAAAGTGCTTTTCGGCATATAAAGCCGACACAACTAAATCGACAAAGTTGTTCGGCATGATTGCAGGTTTTTCGGGAAAGCTCCAAGACTGAAGACGGATGATGAATTTCCCGGACAGCATAATGCCGGAAGATTGAAGCCAGCCGGTGAAGTACTTGAAGCTTTCCGGGGGCTACTGTTGGGGTTATGCCGAACAGGTATCCTCGCAGAGAAGACTAAAAGCCAGCATACCAGGGTGGCCCATAGTGGTGGTAAGCCGAATCCGGCTAAACCGGGCGGCCCAGTATGATGAAGCACAGGAGGCCCATCCGGCTAAGGGAAGGTTCCAGAAGCCGGCCTGCATTGCGGAAGACTTAGCCCGCAAGGCAGGGCCCAAGCCGGATTAGAGTAGGACTCTGTTTAGTCGGTTAGGTTTCCTCCTGTAAGCCCAGGGTCTGGACGCCTTTATAAGCCGGCCCTTGGGACGCCTTAGGGCACAAACGAACACATACGCTCTCAATCTCAATCCACTGTAACTCGGCGATATTGCCTTATAGTGAATTATAGCAGCACGTAGGATCTCGCCACCGACGTGGGATCCGAAGCTGGGTAAACTTGTCTCTATGTCGTTAGAACACCCCACGTCTCCAAAACCCCTCTCTCTACCTAGCTCGACGGCACCCCTGCCGCGGCTAGATTCGACAATACCACGACAGGCTTTGTTGCTGTACGAGGGCGGCCGGGTGATATGGAGCTCAGCTGGAGGTGGCGGGCGAGGGGAGCGCGGAGGTCAGACGGACTGTGCACTGTGCGCTGTCGAGCAGGCTGTGCTGCCTACTTGACCGAGCCGGCCACCAGCGCTGCCTGGTTCAAGCTGTGCAACGCCGCCGTCATGCGCCGGATCTACCTCCTCCTCTGTGCGTTTGCTCCTCCGTTCTTGACCGCGCCCGGCACCCTGCAACGACCCCGACGACCACCAGCGGCATGTCGCCTCCACCCCATTGACACCGTCCCCACGCTCACAACCTGTTTGACTAAATGTTATCCATTTGGGGACCATATTCTAGTCAGAACCGATGTGGGAGCTGAAATTTTTTTGACTGGACAAATGTCCGGTACCCCCCAAAGGGGCCTCCAAAGGGGGTGTGTCGGACACCTTTTAGGCGCTCCCGGTGGAGATGCTCTTATGTACCCCAGTTTTGAGTTGTGGGGGTTCTCTGTCCGAAATCTAAAAGTTGTGGGGGTTATGTATACTTTTCTCGTGATGATTCTAATGGTCGATGCAATTTTTTTTTCAATTTATTGCTTCTCTTCTAAAATTGAAAATATTCCACCTTGTGGGCCAATACTTCAATTGAAAATATCTGTGATATGCAAGTTTTTCTTGGTGCTTGTTATGTCATAGTTTTGCATTATGTTGATGACCTCTTGAGCGAGAAATTGTTGCTAATATGTTAATGGATGTTATGTTTTTGTGTTGATATTTGGTACAGATTGTTGTTTGTCTATGTTGATTATTTGTAGATGGAAAGAGATGAAGTGATGATCCACAAATGTAGGGGATCATAACAGTCTTCGTGTGTAGTGTAACCCTAATTTATTGATTCGACACAAGGGGGGCCAAAGAATATTTATAAATCTTAGCAGTTGAGTTGTCAATTCAACCACACCAGAAAAGAAACTCGCTTGACACAATTTATCAGTAGTAACAGTTATATGATGGCAGTAGTGAAACAGTAACAATAGTAGTAAAATCATAGTAGCAATGGTGACAACGAAAGCAACTGTTGTAAACAGCAGGATTAAAATAGCGTAGGCATAGGGACGGATAGACGGGCGTAGGCTTAGGGATTAATATAGCACATGTGATAATTATAGCATGGCATAATGCAAACAAATAATAATTAAGCATCCAAGCATCAAACAATCATAGGCATGTATTCTTAATTTAGCCGTACGTGCTTGCAGTAAGAACTTGTACGGCATATTTTGTCCAGCCATCCCGTTTCAATGGGGCCAATAATGGAACTAATGGCAATTAAGGTGTTCCTTTTAATAGAACACCGGAGCAAAGCATTAACACACGATGAATACATGTAACCCTCAAGTTACAGTCATTCCCTTTGATATCCCAATCTGTCACTTTGGGGTCGCCGGTTCCGGGCAATAACAGGTGCATACAACTAGTAGATAGGACCCAAAACATCAATTATATTCATGAAAACATAACATGTTCAGATCTGAAATCATGCCACTCGGTCCCTAAGTGACAAGCAATGAGCACAACTAGTTACAACAACAATGATTAACACAAATAGAGGATACTAGGCAGCATGCCCTAACAATTTGGCATCGAACTACATGAGCAATCTTATTCAATCCCTTCCATCCCCTTGCCTACAGTAGGGAACTACTCACACATGGATGTGGGAATCATGGATGGTTGATGGAGATGCGTTGGCGATGACGATGGTGACGATCTCCACTTCGGCAGGGTGTCGGAACAGCGATTCTGGCCCACGAATTTGGTTTCGAGGTGGCGAAGGAGCTCCGTAATATTTCTGAAAAAAGTGGTCGGCGCTCATAACTTTTAGGTCAGGAGGAGGCTATATTCGAGAGGAGGGCGAGAGGCGGCGCTCCAGGGGCAGGGGCAGCCCCTGGCCGCGACCCAAGGCCCACCCATGGGTGGGGCCCGCCCCTGCTCCTGGAACGGCCCCTCCGCGAGCCCTCCTGGCTCCGTGGATAATTTCCCTCAAAACTCCTTTTACTGTTTTTCTTGAATTTTCCACGAAAGTTTTCCCTGCCCAAAAATAAGACACCAAGTGCAATTCTGCTGAAAACATCGTCACTCTGTGTTAGTTCCAATTAAATCATGCAAATTAGAGGCAAAACAATAGCAAAAGTGTTTGGAAAAGTAGATACGTTTGAGACATATCATGAAGCCAAAGCAACGCATGGGCCATGTTTGCTAGTTATAGCTAAAAGTGATATTGCAATGCTCCCTAAAAAAGAATGTTTCTTGCTATGAAGAGAACATTCCGAGAGAAAGCCTTTAAGAAAAACTTCCTAAGAGAAAAGTTTAAAACAAAACTTACATGGGAGAAAATAGAATAAAGAAGATATAGAAAACTCGTAATATTGGTGTTGGCGCTCAGAGTAATCCTACCATCTCATTATTTGGAAAACATCTTCTACCATTGTGATGTCATAGTTTTGTAATTATGTTGATGACCTCTTGAGAGAGAAATTGCTCCTAATATGTTAATGGATGTTGTGTGTTTGTGTTGATATTTGGTAGTTGTATTTCCATGTTGATTATTTGTAGATGGAGAGAGATGAACCCGTAGCAACGCACGAGCATGTTTTGCTAGTTATTGCGAAAAGTGCTATTGCAATGCTCCCTAAAAAAAGTGTTTCTTGCTATGCAAAAAACTTTTCGAGAGAAAAGTTTAAAACAAAACTTACATGGGAGAAAATAGAATAAAAACGTTAGAATAAAGAAGAGATAGAAAACCCGTAATATTGGTGTCGACGCTCGGAGTAATCCTACCATCTCATTATTGGGAAAACATCTTCCACCCTTGACTGATCGCAGAGCAGTCATCCGTCCATCGGTAATAAGGTGAGCCACTTATGGACGTACAAAATATCGTAAGTTGTCATTGTAATCAATGTTTAGAGTGAACTTAAGACATGCTATTTTACTCTGTGTACTATTGTTCAGTATGATATAGATGGTCCGAGAGATATGTGTAGAGGTTTTTGAATAAAGGAGTAAATAGATGGATCCGACAATAGGTAACTTAGATAAAATTGAAAAATGCCTTTTTTTATTTTTCTGCCCCACTTTGCTTAGTTCTCCTTGTTTTAGCCCTACTTCCTTAGCCATCCTCGCCTTTGCCCCACTTGGCTCTTCCGAGGCTGCAAAGGCGGCCAAACGACCGTTTCTGTCGAGTCAACCTCGTTTGACCGTTACTGCACTAAAGTCCTTCGCATGTGGGACCAGCGGAGTACATGCACCCGTGCGCGTATGCTCCTGCTCCGTTGGTGCCACTTAAAGCTCACAAGTAGGACCAACGGAGAAGGAGTGCATGCACCCGTGGGCGTCCATGCCGCTCATCGTGCCCGTGCGCGCGTCCATGCCGCTCACCGTCCCCAAATTAGCGCGCCTTTAATGGCGGTGTCCCCTGGCCGACAAAAGGCTGCATCGCCGCCTACGCTCATCTGCTCCTCCGCCTTCTCGTGTCTCTTGCGTAGTCTGTGCCGCCGCATGCTTAGTCTAGCGGCCCTATTGGCTGTCGTCGCATCGCCATTACTGCCGGTCCGGACGCAGATGTCTAGAAAAGGAGCCCTTTTTATCTCCCATTACTCCCACGTCGCCCACTGACCTCATCTTTCTCTCCTTTACCACCCACGCCCCGGTCCTCCGATCTTTCCATGGCTGGTGGTGGTGGCCGCTCCACTCCCGATCGCGGCGGTAGCACCAACCGCTCCACGCCCCGTTCGAGCAGGACACCTATGAGCTCGAGCAGGGGCAGGGGCTGGGGCAACTACGCTGACGTGGGGTTACCACGCCAAATCCCTCGGAGGTCATCCTTGGGTTTCGTGAAGAGAGGAAGAAGATGGTGGTGCTGGTAGATCCGTCGGCTGACAAGCAAGATTTACCAAGGTTCAGACCCCCGAAGGTAAAAGCCCTATGTACTGCTTGTCTGGTATTGATCGAGGATGTTTACAAGGGTTACAATGGCGAGATCGGTAGATGCGATCTCGCTGGGGTTTCTGGTGGTGAGTATGAGCGTACCCTAGGTCGGCGGCCCTCCCAGCCCTTATGTAGTGGGGCTAGGTCTCGTGAATCTGCTACTGACTAGGGTTACAATTAAGGAATACTACAACTGACATAAAGCTCTTGCTTCTTGGGCTGTTTCGTTCGGTATAGGCCTTCTCCTTGGGCCTGTCCCATGGGCCGCAGCTTATTTGAACACCAGATATCTCGATCGTGGTGCACCTGAAGGGTACACCCATGTCAGTATCCCCCGAGGACCTGGTAGACTTCAAGGAGTCTGGCAGGAACTCAACCCTTAGTCGGGTGTTCTAGTGCTGCTTATAATTGTAGGAAATGTGTTTCGTACCCGTTTCGCAGGGCGTTTTTGCGCAGGATGCTCAGCATGACAGGCCTGGTTCACTCGACGAATCAGGACCAGTTAGGTGCTCTTGGACACGAACCTTACCAGCTTACGTCAGACTCGAGTCCCCGGGCTCGAGTCCGGAAGCTAGACCATTCGACTCAGGCCATATTTGAGGTCTCACAAAGTCGAACTGAGATTTTAAGGGTACCCAACGCGTCCGTCAGGATTTTCATCACGCCTGTTGGCGCGGCATATTTGGCACGTACCTCAGCTGTTGCCATTGGCCCCGGCCCTACACGACGGATCGGTGGGTCTTGCCTTTGCACAGTAAAGTGCAGCATCCGAGGGTCAATTGTGTCTGAATCATTTCGGGTAATTTGTTTATTTGCCCGAGTTAGACTGGAGTCAATATCCTTTTGAGTGCTGGTTAGTCTTTCAAATATTGGGTGCGCGAGAGCGCTCCCGACGGGAGTAGCCCCCGAGATTATGCTGAATTACTTGTAATTGGGGACAATCTCAACCCACTGGCCTTGTGAATTATTTCAGAATTTTTTGCTCCTGATAGGAGTAATATGGAGTTTACGACATTAGTCGAACGTCGTAAGGACCCGATACTTTATCAGGTCAGACATGCCGTGAAGGAGTTGAACGGAAGCACGCTTTGGTTACGTCATTGACGATGTCATAGGCGTGCTCGCCGCAACCGATGCGCTCTGCCTCTCGGTCTGCCAGAAATGACAGGACGGGTTGCTGCATCAGTTTGACCACGCGTCGCGAAGTTTACGCGGCGCTATGATGATGGCCTCCTCGTTTCCCATGCGTAGTGGGCGACGCGGCCCATGACGGTTGCCCCCACATTCGCCACGTGTAGGGTTAGATCCTCGCCGTTCCGCACGATGCCAAATCAAGGGCTAGGATTCACCTGCCCTATGAGATAAATAAGGATGTAACGGGGATGGAAGGGAAAATCCCCTTTCTCATCGTCCGAGCTCATCTTCCTCCTTGCGCCCTGCAACCATCCTTCCAACCAAGAGAGAAAAAGAACTCGCTCCCTCTCCCCACTTCGCCATGATGAAGAAGACTAGTGGGAGGAAGAAGGCAACGAGGACCGTCGCTGCCGCCGCCGACGGCTACACTCCGGCGACCTGAAGAAGATTCATGGTGATTGGTAGCGGTCCTCCGTGACCGAGCGCGAGTTGGAGGTGCTGCGCCGCGACGAGCATCTGTCGTCGTTGGAGATGATGACGACACAGGCGCCTCGCGACGAGGTAACTCCCCGTCCCAAAGACGGCGAACACGTCTGCTTTGTTGATTTCGTGAACAGGGGATTTGCATTCCCTGTTCACGAATTCTTCCGTAGTTTGATGTATGCCTATGGCGTGCAACTCCATGACTTCACCTCCAACGCCATCTTGCACATTGCGTGCTTCATCGTTCTGTGCGAGTGTTTCCTGGGGACACACCCGCACTAGGGCTTGTGGCAGCGCATTTTCAACATGAAGCGCAACGCCGGCGCTCGTGGTGTGTACCCCATCGGCGACTTCGGGATCCAGACCCGCGGAGACATCGACTACTTCGACTTGAAGCAGCTCGAGTCTACGCAAAACTAGAGGAAGAAGTAGTTCTATGTCTCCAACACGTGCAAGCCGGGACAGCTGTATGGAGCTCCGCCGTTCCGAGCTGGCGTCATCGTCAAGAAGAAGAACTCATGGTCACACCGACCCGACGCCCGAGAGGTCAATGAAGCAACCCCTCTGGTGTCTCGTGTGTCCACACTGCTTAAGACTGCTGGCAAGGAGGTGAATAGAGTGCGCCTGATTGCCACATTTATTAAAAGGCGCGTGCACCCTATCCAGGCTCGAGAGCACCCACTGTATGAGTACGCAGGTGCTACGGATGCGACACGCACGTATGCAGAGGAGTTGTCAACGGGCGAGGTCGAAGCCCGCGTGTGTGCGCTGACCATGCTAAAGGTTGGTGAGCCACATGTCATTGACCCTCCCGTCACCCCCATTCAGCTTGGAGCATCCTGTTCCTGAGGTAACCTCATTGCTTTCATTTTGCTTGTGCTAATCTTTGTTCTCCACCGCCTCTTCTCGAATGGTAGATTGTTGTTTTATTTTTTATTTCTTTTTTTAAAAGGGATTCTCCACCTTCGTTAGTCTGCCACCACTGCCCGAGGGTAAGGGAACCTCTGCAATCCCAGACCTGCGGGTTGATCCTGATGAACAACACATCTCGGTCTCCTCCGCCGTGTCACCCGATGAGGCGGATGTTGTGGAGAGCGATGATGCTACACTGGAGGCCCACCGTAAGCGACTCCGCGATGCTAGCTCGAAATTGTCGAGGAAATCGAAGCAGAGTGCTGGCGCCGACGACTCCGGCTCATATGCGCCTCCTGTTCCTGTCGGTGATGAGACTGCGCCGGCGCAAGATCCTGCGGTTCCTCCGTCAAAGAGGGCCCAAATATCTTCTGATTTCTTTGATCCAGACGTCCTCCTGACTGAACTGAGCTCGTGAGTCTACTCTTTTTCTTTGTTGTTTCTTTTTCTGCAACCGTGAGGGTGGATGTTGAAGTAACTCGAGTGTCTCTTCCAGGGACTCCTCCAGTGGGAAACTTCCTCCATCGGACGCGGCCAAGCCCGAAGAGGAGTGCGAGAGCGCGGACCCCATCTTAAAGGGAACAATGGCTCCGCCGCCATCGCCCAACCGTGGTGTTGTGCTGGGCACTACTGCAACAACTGCCCCTGGTGACAATCTTGTAACCATCGTCAGTGCTCCTCCGCTAGCTTCAGCCGAACACGTAAGTTGTTTATTTTTCCTTTCCAATATCAGGCGCACGTTAGCGCTCCCGATGGGAGTAGCCCCCGAGTCTATATGCGACTAGGATCAGTCGGGTATAGACTCAAGACATGTATTCCCTTTTTGTCCTTTGTTTCTGTTTGCTTGGGTGCGCGTTGGCACTCCCGATGGGAGTAGCCCCCGAGTCTATATGCGACTAGGTGAATGAACAAACAATGTCGCCTAGAGGGGGGGGGGGTGAATAGGAGATTAAAACTTTTCCGGTTTAAGGCTTGATAATTGCAGAATAAAACTAGGTGTTTAAATTAACAAGCCAACAACCTAATATACTAGGTTCACCTATGTGCTCCAACAACTTATGCTAAGCAAAATATCAACAAGGTGATAGCAATATATATGACATCAAGCACAAAGGATATCACATAGTAAATTGCATAAGTAAAGAGCTCGGTATAGAAATAACCGTGGCACGCGGAGACGAGGATGTATTCCCGAGTTCCTCCTTGTTAAGGGAGTACGTCTCGTTGGAGGGGTGTGAGCTCGCCACAAGAGGCCTACTCAAGATGCCACAAAGGTCTCACCCTATTCTCCGATGAACCTCACCCCAAGGGTTAGGTTCACCTTCCACTATCGGAATCCTTCAAGGCGGAATCCGGAGCCTTTACAATGATCTTGGGGCACACACCCACAACTTAATCGGGGGCTCCCAAACCTTGCCCGAGGCTTCACAACTCGAAGGCTTCGCGGCACACCAAACCGTCTAGTGTACACAATGCACCCAAGAGGCACAAGGTCTTGGGAACACAATGCACCCAAGAGTAACAAGTTTCTCGAACTTCAATCCCACGAATCTTCGTGGAGAGCACAACCCGATGCAACTAATGCAAAAGGCAAAACCACACAAGGTGGTCAAGTCCTTCACTCCTAAATCCAACCAAAGCAACTAATGCTATGGAGGGATTTAAGAGGAAGAACAAAGAGGAGAAACACTAAGAAATCCAAAATCAAGATCTACTAGGTTCCCCTCACTTAGAGGAGGAATGGATTGGTGTAATGGTAGATCTAGATCTCCTCTCTTGTTTCCCTAGAAATGGGCAAGAATCATTGGAGGGAAGAGTAGGAATCAAGCTCTCAAGATTTGCAACAATGGAGGAGAGAGAGAGAAAAATCTGTCACCAAACATTGGGGAAGAAGGCCCCTTTTATAGGGGCCACAAAAAGTGGCCGTTGGGGCAAAAAAGTGCCCAGCCCCACCAGCCCGGCCTGGGGCCGGCCAGCAGCCTGGCCAGGCTGGCAGGACAGGGAAAACAGCAGCTAGCGCGCAGGTGGGCCGTCCTCCACCCCGGCCTTGGGCCGGCCTGCCAGCGCAGGGGGCCGGGAGGGCCACCGAAGCAGCCGGCCGCCGACCCGGCCTGGGCCGGCCTCACGGGAGGGAGAAGACCGGGAGACCACCCGAACCGCCCGGACTTGGGCCGGCCTCGGGCCTGGCCAGGCCGGCCAGGTAGACTTCCTTTTTTTTATTTCTCTTTGATTTTTCTGTCTAAAAAAATGACCAAAGGTATAAAAGCAATAACTTTCACCCACGAACTCCGTTTTCGATAATCTTGGACTCGTTGGAATCGTTATAATGAGCACTACAAGATTATACAGAGAAACATCATAATCCAACAATATATTATAAAAACAAATGGGGAAAGGTAAAAACTCTTTCTCGCAAACCGGAAATGCTATAACTTTTGCAAATGAAGTCCGAATGAAGTAAAACTAATTTTGTTGGAAAGAGGACGACAAATGCTACCCTTGGAAATGTAGCAAACAAGCAATGGAGATTTTGCAAAGAAATGGAAGAGAGAAACCTTCCACATGGATGAACCGGCAAAATCTTCAATACCGAAAACGCAATAGGGAACGCATATGAAAACCGTTCTCGGTGAACTTAGCCTTGTCATGACAAGCACCAAGACCACACCACGATAAGAGCCAAATAAGAACCAATAAATATGATTGCAAGGATGCAAAGGTTTGTGCTCTCTACGACGATACGATCAAGATACTCGGTCGAGAGCCCCTCTTGATAGTACGGCTATCTATCCTATAACCTGGTCTCTCAATTAACATCATGAGACCGGTAAAATAGAAAACCTATCAAGATAATACCTTTTCCTTGCGCATAATCCACTTGAGTTCGATAAAGACGATCTTCATCTCCTTAAGACAAACCACCTTTCTTGATTGCGCTTCGCTTGGTGAAGACTCACATGTTGCTCCCCCATACACCAATATGGGAGAAGCACCTCTTCGGCATATCTTCACTTGGACTTGAGTGTTGATCAACCCGCACTTAGCCTTGATCAACAAATACTCTTCTTCCCTTAGCCTTGACTCCAACAAATGGAGATCAAGCAAATCAAAAGGATACACCTACAAGTTGCTCAATACAAACATTAGTCCATAGAGATTGTCATTAATTACCAAAACCACACATGGGGGCAACCATGCACTTTCAATCTCCCCCATTTTGGTAATTGATGACAATCCCTTTTAAGAGGGTTTATATAATGAATAAAGCATCCTTGCAAGACAAACAAGCAAGGATGCAAGTGCATTAAAGGCAAATGCAACAAAAGCATAAAACCCAAATTCCCTTAAACTCCGGAGAGGCAAGCCGCCAGGCGCGCAGAGAAGGCCAAGAAATCTACCAGCTCGCAGTAGTCGATAGGCTTCGTAGTAGTTTGTCGGAGCTTTTGTAAAAACTTGTTCCCTTTTACTTTTGTCACCTGTAATGAACATTGGCCTAGGAGCCTCTTATGACATTTCCTTTGCCCTTTTTCCTTGAGAATTTTATTTCTGCGATCCAGCCCCCGAGCCTTTTTGGAGAGCTAAGGCGAGGGTATCTTCCCCGATGTTGGTTTACCTCTTTTCGTTACACCCCTTGCTTTGTTTTATGAGCAGGCTAGCCTTGCTAGTGCTCCTCCATCCACTGGGGTTGCACTCAATCAGGCGCCTGGCTACGAGTCCGTTGCCACTGCCTCTGGCACCCGTAGTCCTGACGAATACCGGTACTCAGTGCTACAGACCCGATGTGCCAGATTGGAGTGGGATTTACGGGCTACTCAAGGTGTCTTAGCCATTTTGCGATCGAAGCAACCTCGCCCTGCCGAGCGAGAGGCTTACTTGCTTGAAGAATTGGAAAAGGCGAACTTTGACCTGTTATGTAAGCTACCGCAAGCCCTCGAGCAGTTGTCGGTTTCTTCGTGTATCTGTCTTCAGTTGTTTTCTTCTTTTGACAGGTGTTCAACTGGATGCTCGAGCTGAAGCCGACCGGGTGAACGGCGGACTCCGGCATGTTGCTGAAGTCGTAGAACGGAACACCACCTCCTTCTGGTCTGACTGCACCCGGGGTCGTGTTCTGGCTGTGCTGTAGGACCGCGTGCAGCAGGTGGTTTCCTTTGTTGGGTCATGCTAATCTTCTCTGTACAGTTGGTGCCGTCTGTGGGAAAAGCGGTGCTTGGGGTGGTCATCCGGGCGGGATCCCTCGTCGTTAACAACCTTCATCAACGGCGGCGACTTTGCAGCCACACCACGTCCGTGTCCAGGCTCGACATCACCGCTGCCTCTTAGGCACAGATTGCATCTAGGCGGAATCCCTTCCGGTCGGCGGCGGCTGGCGACTTCATCAACTATGGTGGCGGTGTTCCATGCGAGGCCTAGCAGGATCCGATCTGTAAGCCGCCGGAACCCGCATGCATGACGGGACGAATCGCCAAAGGCTCGATCCGCACCGGTGAAGCCGGATCGTCCTGAGACATCATCATCACGTTTCGTGCACGGCTGATCCAATCTACAAATCGCGATGTCGGCGGATCCCTGCTTTCTAAGGAGATTTTCCTGGCCGGCATCAGCGCCACGAGCTCACAACGTAGCATGCTCCATATTCGTCGACATCTCGGTGCACAATTATAGGCGGCGGCCCGACCAGTAGCGGTGGTTCGGACTCAACACCCTAGGCGATCTACAGGTGACGAGCGGGCCTACATCGACTCCGTCCAACGCTACGCAAAGCAAGCAAATTGGAACACACGCGAATAGGGAGATCCACGGATTTCCTCAGTCCTCCAATCATGGCGCTACCAAACAAAAAAATCAGGTGATATTATTCTATTAAGTTATTACATATAGATTAGCTATTTGGTGCGATTTTTTTGCTTCCCACAGACGGCGCCAATTGACATGGGGTTACCACGCCAAATCCCTCGGAGGTCATCCTTGGGTTTCGTGAAGAGAGGAAGAAGATGGTGGTGTTGGTAGATCCATCGGCTGACAAGCAAGATTTACCCAGGTTCAGGCCCACGAAGGTAAAAGCCCTACGTCCTGCTTGTCTGGTATTGATCGAGGATGTTTACAAGGGTTACAATGGCGAGATCGGTAGATGCGATCTCGCTAGGGTTTCTGGTGGTGAGTATGAGCGTACCCTAGGTCGGCGGCCCTCCCAGCCCTTATGTAGTGGGGCTGGGTCTCGGGAATCCGCTACCGACTAGGGTTACAATTTAGGAATACTACAACCGACGTAAAGCTCTTGCTTCTTGGGCTGTTTCCTTCGGTATAGGCCTTCTCCTTGGGCTTGTCCCATGGGCCGCAGCTTATTTGAACACCAGATATCTCAATCGTGGTACACCCGAAGGGTACACCCACGTAATACGCCATCCGTGGTGCCATTGCTCCCGATCCAATTCCGTTCATCGATCTTGAGTCCGATAAGGAGGAGCAGGTGGTGGACCTTGGTTTGGCATGGTCTAGGGCTGACTATCAAGCCACGGAGCATGCAGACATTCTGCTGAGCAACGACAAGTCATGAATACTATGGTCGATTCTGTGGTCGATGTGGAGCTGGCTAGAGCTGTGGAACAGGAAAGAGCCATACAGCATAATTATATGGAGGGCAAGGGCAAGTGTTAGTTCATTTTAGGGCAGTACTAGTATGAAGGAAAAATCATGAACTTGCAATACCACAATATTTGACAACCTTGTCTTGTATGAAGATTCATGGCTTTCAAGCTAAATGACAAAGATAAGGACATTTCTATGTCTACCTTCATGATATGATTACCATACTCGGCAGAAATATGTGTTTTGACATTGTAAACAACATGGTCAAAGCAAGGTTTCCAAAAAAGATATATTTTTATTTTTTAGTGCCAAAATCCCCTTTTTCATGAAGTAGGTACCACAAATAAGATTGGAAATTGACCTCTCACAATTTTCACACAAACCCTATCATATGGGAGGCATAATCCCTGAATATCATGATTTTTTGGGCTTTTAAACTAGGGTTTATTACTTTCCTGCCCCACTTCCCTTAGCTTTGCTCGTTTTTGCCCCGCTCGCTTAGCTTTCCTCACTTTTGCCCCACTTCACTCTATCCACTCTCACAGGTGGCCAAACGACGCGTTTCCGTCTGGTCAAGCTTGTTGAGCGTTACTCGGCCTGACTAACTTCTCGAACTGCCCGAGCCGCCCGAACTGCCTAAACGGGATATTTAGTCCCACCACGATAGTTGGCAGTGTGAACGACCTGTTTATAAGCCAAATTTGCTAGGGCATATCGTTAGCATTGAATGAAGCGGTGCTGTACCGGGTCTGGTCGCCCTTCATCCAATGCTAATTTTTATGCTAAACCCGGATGTGAAGCAAAGATTAAGACTGAAATTAGTTGTATTACTTGCCTAATGCACGTTCGTAGATTGTATTTTTTTTTGAAGCAAACAGAAACCGAGGCCGAACAATCATTAGACACACTTAATTAGGAGTATTAAGACTGAAATTAGATGTTCTAGTACGTACTAATGCATAATGCACGTACTAGTACTGATTTAGTAGTATTCCTAATGCTATTACTACTTCTTCTGCCTCTTCGCGGTTTAAGACTGAAATTGAAATTTAAAATACATAAATTACGAAATCACATTACTAGATATTCATACATACAGAAGATCATATTACAAAAAGACATTACTACTTTATTACTCTAATCCTAGTAATTTACTAGTACTAGTACTACTACTACTGTCGGCGCCTCTTCGCCGACGCCTAATCCTATCGGCGCCTCTTCGCCGGCGGTGCGTCGTCGTCATCATCGTCATCGTCGTTGTCGTCCTCATCATCTATGTAGTAGTCCAGCGGTGGCGACTCCGTCTCCTCCTCCTCGTCGTCGTCGTCATCGTCGGAGGAGGAGGAGGAGTTGCCGTCGTCGGAGAAGGAGTCCACTGGCGGCTCCTCCTTCTCCTCCTCCTCGTCCGAGACCTTCGCCACCCTCCTCTCCCACCAGGGGACGTAGCCCTCCTGGTCTTCGGCACTAGCATCGTCGCTAGGCACTGCGTCGTTGCGCCACCACTCGTCCGCCATTGCTCTCGAAGAGGAGTTGGGGAGAGGTTTTTCTCGGTGGTGTGGAGAGAACTAGGAAGATGGCAAGTGCGGACCACAAAGGGAACTGCAATGTGGTTTTATCCTTCTATCGGTGAGACAAGTTAGTGCACATCGAGTTTCTTAAGGACATTAACTGCTTGTGGAAGCGAACCGACAGGAGAATCGCTTCATTTTTTTCCAAAATCTGAATTTGACATGACAGAACGTGGCTGCTAGTATTCGCAATGATGACATAATGTGAGTACAAGCTCTGCACATATGACATGACGCGTCAAGATGCTTGCGACGCGTGTTATACATGTGTCGAACAGTTGACATGCATAGATGCATTGGTCAAATTAATTGCCTTTGGAGACGATCGGATATATCTGGACGTGTCACAAACATGTTTTAGAAGAACTGACACGATAGGTTCAGATTTACGTGCATAACTGCGTACGTGCATTCGTGCCATGCCACTTCTGGATGCGAACTGGGCGCGACCTGGCACCCGTCCTCGCACCCACAGTGCGTGCTCTGGGACACAAAAAATTGAAAACAGTTGTATTGCAAGTTTATGATTTTTCCCTGGTAGTAGTACACTTAAAAGGAAGATTCCCCCAGGTTTTTTTTAGTTTTCCTCGATTTATGTGATTTTTTCATCGGTAAATGCTATTTAACTCATATAATGAGTGGAATATAGTTAAAAAGCTCAAAAATTGATGATATTCAGGGATTCTGCCTTCCTTATGATATACTATGTGTGAAAATTGTGAGACGTCAATTTGAAATCTTATTCGGGGTACCTACTTCACAAAAATAGAGATTTTGGCACTAAACAGATAATGAAAAATAAAATAAAAAATATTTTTGAATTTTGCTTTGGCAAAGTTGTTTATAATGTCAGTACACATATTCGTGCCGAGTTTTGTCATCATATAAAGACGGTAGCCATGGATATGGCCATGTCCATGGTCTTTGTCTTGAAAGCCATGAAACTCCAGACAAGGTTGTTCTTTTTGTGAACACTTGTTTTATAAGAATGTTATATTGCAAGTTTATGATTTTTCCCTGATAGTACTACACTAAAAAGGAAGATTCCCCCAGGTTTTACAAATTTTTGAGTTTTTCTCCATTTATGTGATTTTTTTCAAAACAGGGCCAAAATTGTCTTTGTGACCATTCATATCTAATGGGTGCATTTTCCAACTTTTTTCTGTGCAATTGCGTAGAATCATGGTAGAATACGTTTGTATGATTTTTCTATATTTTTTGGGCCAAACTATCACACACTTATAGTTCAAATTTCATTTATTGTTGGTAAATGCTATTAAAATCATATAATGGCTGGAATATAGTTGATCTGCTCAAAACCCCACAGTCCCTCTCCAAACCCTAGTGGCGATCTGTGACCATTCGATCATACCCTAGCGCCGAACTGCGTCCATCCGATTGGGCGAGCCGGGACAGGCTGGTTGTGCCATGGCTAAGTTATTGGGGTAACTTGGTATCATTTTTTTCGAGAATATACTTACTACCATTATACAAGATCAACAAGACAACAACAAATGCACTTAACAAATATTCGACACTTAAGAAATAATAATAATAATAATAAAAGGGATTTTTGGCCCTTTATCCTTCATACTAATATTCATTGGGGCCTAATACATATAACCTAAAATGAACTACCACTCGTCCTCGTCGTCGGAAACCTCCACCGGGGCCGGGGCCGGGGCCTTGCCCTTGCCCTTGCCCTTGCCCTCCACCTTCATTGGGGCCTTGCCCTTGTCCTCCAGCGAGTTGTTCAGAGCCTTCTGCAGGTCCTCCGAATACTGTGCGGCTCTCGCCTGCTCTCTGCCTTCCGCGTTGACCACATAAGCGACCAGAGTATCCACGAGCTGTTGCTGCTCAGCGGAATGTCTGGCCTGCTCTGTGGCTTGGTAGTCGGCCCTTGCCCAGGCCATACCCATGTCCACCACGTCCTCCTCCTCTTCCTCCCCCTCCTCATCGGACTCAAGATAGATGAAGGGAATGGGATCGGGAGCAATGGCCCGACGGACGGCAAAGGTGCCCCTGCCCCTGCTTGAGCTCGGAGGGGTCCTGATCGAACTCGGAGAAGCCCTGCCCTGGCGCCGAGGTGTACTTTCCCTGCCGCCGCCCTCGCTCGACTGAAGAAACCAAGGATAGTTGACGTGGCGGCAGCGATTCGAGCTGCTGCCGCGACCTGGAGTGGAGCCGCCACCACCACGAGCCATGGAAGGATCAACCCATAGATCAGAGGGCCGGGCTTGGGTGGCAAGGAGAGGAAGAGTAGATCACTGGGCGATGGGGGTGCAATGGGAGAGGAAAATGGCTCCTTTTCTTAGCATCACTGGGTGACGTCTGGACCGGCCGGCAGCAATGGTGTCCGCGGACTGGGGCATTGATTCGGCTCGCCAGACTCAGCGTGCGGCGGGACAAACTTTGCAAGAGAGCAGCTGCGTGGCGGTGCAGATGAGCGGCCAGGCCGGCAGCATAGGCGGCGATGCAGCGTTTTGCCGGCCATTGAAGGCGCCCAAATTCGGGGACGGCGAGCAGCATGGACACGCACGGCTGCATGCAAACACTCCTCCTGTCCGGACCTACCCCGGCCCTACTCGTGAGGAAGCAAAGGGAGAAAGACCACGTAGGGCCCATCGAAGGTATCCCTTGATTAAACAAGTGCCCCTGTCCGGCCCTACCCCGACCCCACTAGTCATGCCGAGTAGCGGTCAAAGGAGGTTGACCCGACGGAAACGGCCGCTTGGCCGCCTGTGAGACTGGATAGAGCGAAGTGGGGCAAAAATGAGGAAAGCTAAGCTAGTGGGGAAAAAACGAGGAAATCTAAGGGAAGTGGGGCATGAAAGTAACAAGCCCTTTTAACTATATTCAACTCACTAAATGAGTTTAGTAGCATTTATCGATAGATAAATAAATTTGAACTACAAGTGTGTTATAGTTTAGCCCCAAAATTATGTAAAAATCATAATAACATATTATATAATGATTGTACAGATTTTCAAAGAAAAAAGTAGGAAAATTCGCCATAAGCTATGAATGGTCACACGGACAATTTTGGCCCTGTTTTGAAACAAAATCTCATAAATCGAGAAAACATAGAAAAAAAGTAAAACCAGGGTGGGGATTGATACGTCTCCAACGTATCTATAATTTCTTATGATCCATGCTTGTTTTCATACCATTTGCTACATGTTTTGTTTACATCTTATAGCATTTTTATGCATTTTCTGGAACTAACCTATTAACAAGATGCCACAGTGCCAGTTCCTGTTTTCTGCTGTTTTCCCGTTTCAGAAAAGTACTTAAGGAAATATTCTCGGAATTGGACGGGACAAAAAGCAGCAGTCTTATAATTCAATGGACTAAACGGAGCCCGAAGGAGAGGACTTGGAGGGCCGTGGGCCGGCCACACCATAGGGTGGCGCGGGACCCATGCCTGCCGCGCCACCAGGTGGTGTGGGGCCCACGGGAGCCCTCCGACGCCGCCCTTTCGCCTATATATTGCCCCCGACGCATAAAACCTAGGAGGATACGCCATATTCGACAGAAACACCCGAGCCGCCGCCGCCATCGCCGACAAGTTTCGGGGGACAGAAGTCTCTGTTCCGGCACCCTGCCGGGACGGGGAAGTGCCCCCGGAGCCATCTCCATCGACTCCGGCACCATCTCCATTGCCGTTGCTGACTCCTATGATGAGGAGGGAGTAGTTCTCCCTCGGGGCTAAGGGCTCTACCGGTAGCTATGTGGTTCATCTCTCTCCCATGATGTGATCTATATGTGATCATGAGCTTTGCAATCTAGATGTCGTTGTGCTACTCAAGGGGGCTTTATTTATGTGATCTCCGGAGACTCCTTGTCCCACGTGTGTAAGGTGACAGTGTGTGCACCGTGTGAGTCTTTTAGGCTATATTTCACAAGATACTTGTTCACTGATTTATTATTTGAGTTGGATGTCTCTATGAAATTGTGGTGTGTTAGTACCTCCTATGAATGCTCATGGTCCAGTGTGGGGTATTCATTAGTACTTGGGAATATATCTTTGAGGAGTGCTTTTGCATTCCTACACAATGAATTAGTGTTCGTTATCCAGCCGGAGAATACTTCGGAGTAGTATATTGAAGTGCTTATATTTATATTCAATTATGATTGCTTTGTTGAGAGTGACCACTGGTGAAAGTATGATCCCTAGGCCTTGTTTCTAAGCATTGAAACACCATTTACAACAAGATCTGCTACATGTTTGCTTGCTGCCATTTTTATTTCAGATTGCAATTACTACTTATGATTATCCATATTACTTGTATTTCACTATCTCTTCGCCGAACTAGTGCACCTATACATCTGACAAGTGTATTGGGTGTGTTGGGGACACAAGCGACTTCTTGTATTGTGATTGCAGGGTTGCTTGAGAGGGATACCTTTGACCTCTACCTCCCTGAGTTCGATAAACCTTGGGTGATTCACTTAAGGGAAACTTGCTGCTGTTCTACAAACATCTGCTCTTGGAGGCCCAACACTGTCTACAAGAATAGAAGCGTGTGTAGACATCAAGCTATTTTCTGGCGCCGTTGCCGGGGAGGTAAGGTAAGCGGCACTCACACTCCAACAACAAAGCTATCCGGCAACGAAGCTATTTTCTGGCACCGTTGCCGGGGAGGTAAGGTAAAAGGTACTCACATCATCTGGCTACTAAGCTATTTTCTAGTACTGTTGCTGTTGTGTGAGTGCTCGAAGTTATTTCCTTTAGATTCTGCAATTATATCTTTTTGTTTCTTGTTTTTAATTTCTCTAGTTAGGCTTAATGGAAAACAACAAAAAATTAGTATTAGTTCGTTGGAAATCATTTTTGCTAATGCTATGGAAAAGTCTAAACTTGGGGAAGCTAGTTTTTATGAAAATGATCTTTTTAGTTCCCCAGCTTTAGAGGAGGAAATTTGCTTTGATGATACTATACCTCCTATATATGATGATTATAATGATGAATGTGATCTTTTCAGTCCACCTACTATTGAGCATAAAATCTCTTATGATTATGATATGCCTCCTATATATGATGATTACAATGATGGCTATGGTAGTTTTACTCTCACTATTACTAATGAGAAGGATTTTACTTATGTGGAGAGTAATAATAATACTTTTATGCATATGGATCATGATAAGAATTTTACATGTGATGGTTATATTGTGGATTTTATCAATGATGCTACTGAAAGTGTTTATGAAAAAGGGAGACATGGCTTCATGTAACAGCCCCAGATAAGCACCCTAAAATATGGGTCAAATTTTCGCTTTTTGTTTTTCATTGCATCATGGCATTCATATCTAAATTGCTAACTCTAAATAAAGCCACCCTTGGAAAGTAGAAAGTAGGGAAGCAAAACTCTACCTAAATTTTCCAAACTACATGCTTTGCCCAAAATGGCCAAACCAGAGTAATTTGAATTTCCAAATTGTTCAGGAAGTTCCAAATTACTTTTATAACCAATTGCCAAAATTCAATTATTGACAAGCAAAGCTATAACATTGAGTTTTCAATTTGGTTCCTTGCAAACTCTATTTTTGAACCAAGTTGAGCTTTCCGAAAATTTAAACTAAAATCATGGGGAGCTTCGATATTATTGTGAGTTCCTCCATGAATATTTTCTCTATTTTTGGAAAAGGTTATTTGCTCCAATTAAATGCTTTTTGCGAGTTATCAAAAATAGCTATAACTAAACCTTATGAACAAATGTGGTGCAAACATTTTATTTTGGGACAATAATTTTTGTGGTGTTTCCTTAGGACATAGGGAGCCCACATGAATATTTACAGATTTTACAAAATTGCTTAAATAGCTCTTTTAAATAGCTAAACCTTGCTGCTTTAAAAATCAGGAAAAAGAAAAATTTGGAAAAGTTCAAAAGCCTGCCGTGGGACCCTCCTGTCAGCCCTCCCTCTCTCCTCTCTCACAGTGGCGACATGGGCGCTGGCGCCATGCCGCCGACGTGCCTCCCCTGCCCCCACGCGCCATGCCGCCCTACCCTGGTGGTAAATGAGGCCACCGACGGCGCCCTCTCCCACTTGCTCACCTGCCCCTCCCCTGCTCCTCTCCCCTCTCCATTTCTCTTCCCCCCCCCCCCTCGAGCTCCATGTCTGCCGCCGCCGCCGTCACGTTCGTCGTCGCCTCCGACCACCCGGGGCCAAGCCGACACCTCCCACTGCTGCGCCGCCTAGTCCTCGTCCTCCTCGCGCGACAAATCGTCGCGGGAGGCCCAGAATCGACGGCGCCGACCGATTCCCCTCCGCACCCGACCGAGCCGCCGTGGACCGCGCCGCCGCCACCGACCGTCTCCGGCCTCCCCATGCCCTGGAAGGATGTCCTGGAGCCCTGTCGCGCCGTCCTCTGCCTCCTCAACGAGCGAATCGTGCTGGGACTTCCTATTGGCGAGATCGAGCTCGACCCCCTCGCCGCCGTCCGCCACCGTGCGTGCACGGCATCGCCGCAGCCCGTCTTCCCCGTGCCCCTCCGTCCGCATCATCGTTTCCGGGGTGAGCTCCTCGACCGTTCGGTCACCTCCTACCCATCCCCTCTCTCTCTCCGGCGTCGCCTCCGCGCGCCGTCGTGCCGCGGTCACCGCGCCGGCACGCGCCGGTCGTGGCGCTGACCAGCACGCGCGCGTGCCCAACGTGACCGGCCTGGCACCCGGCCTGGACCGACCGTGAGGCCGGTTCCCTCGGGCCACCCCCCGGCCTAGAGCCCGGTCTGGGCCGGCCAGTGGGCCGGTCGCCTCAGCCACTGCCCCGGCCTGTGCCCCGGTCTGGGCCGGTTTGGAGGCCGGCCCGTACAGTAATTTCTGCAAATTGGAAAATTAAAATGAAATTTAAATAATTCGTATCTATTCGAATAATGCTTCAACTTCGACGATTCAAGTTTCAAAGTGTTCAGTAAAACAAACTCCACCTTTTGGAATCATTGTAATATTCGTTTGGAATTACTTTCTTTTGTATATTTAAGAATTCCTAAAATGGGTTATTTAATACCCACATTGGGAAATTCATAACTTTTTAAATAATTGTCCAAAAATTATGAATAAAATATCAAAGTGATCCACATGTCAAATGCTATCAACCCATGCACTTATCACATCATGATCATAAACTTTTATTTGATGTTAATCATAATTTTTTAAATGCATTAAATTCAATTATTTATTTAATTTGCTATTTATTCATCGGTGCTCCGAAAATTACAAATAAAGTACCAAAATGATCGGAATGACGAACCCTATCTTTTATTGCCATGTTCATGCATATTTGAGCTACTTCTCTAATAATTTGATAATTTATGAAGAATGTGGTCACTAAGATAAATATGGAGTTGTGTCCAAATATTTGCACTAATCATTTGGAGCTCCATTTAATTTGTTAATTAAATTATATAATGATATCCTTGCATCAATTTGACATGTCATCATGTGATTGAGCATTGCACCTTGTGTTCATGTGATTTATGTGTTCTTTGTATTTCTCTTTTGGGTATCGATAGATTCCGGAGTCGAGGTTACCGATAACTACCCCGACGATCAGTACTACGCGCCCGGGCAGCAAGGCAAGAGATAACCTAACCTTCTTGGCATCTAGCATCCTATGTTTTTAATAACTTATTTTATCCACCATAATATTGCATGCGGTTCAAATGTCTTTTGGTAAATAATAGAATATCCTATGAATGCATGTTCTTCCCCGAGCCAATCACATGTATCCCTACCTATGAACCCTAGGGTTGAAGTGTTGGCCGAGATAAAGCTGGAATTGTTGTATTCATATGCTTAGCTATGCTTAGCCATGCTTAAATAGATGCTTTATGTCCGTTATTGAATTCCATAATTATTGATGTTGATGGAATGATTCGGGCATGGTGGATAATTGTGATGCTTAATTAAAATGCTAAGACGGCTTGGGTGAGTTGCCATCGGGGATGGTGTTTTGCCTCACTCTAGCCCCTAGGTGCGAGTTCTTTACCTCTTGAACCAAGACTGAGCGTGCTTCCGGAGGTGGGGGCATATGGAACCCCCTTTGACCGAATAAGTTGTGAGGGGCTTGTCAAGGGTCCTCTAGTTTGCTATTCCATTTGCGCGTGAGTTGTGTGGGTGGAAAAGAAACGAGGATGGTGGTGTTTAGGAATGTGGCCGCGGGGCAGGGCGCTGGGAGCGCTGAACCTGTCCTTCCGCACACTGATGGTCCTTGAGTAAGCCTCATGCAATGTAAAGGTCTAACCGCGCCCGTTCGCCGGCCTTCCCCGGAAGAGGGCCAACTAGGTGAGCCGGACGGTACCGATGGGTAAATTAGTACACCCCTGCAGGGTTAATCTTTTCGAAAAGCCGTGTCCACGGTTATGGACAACTTGGGAATAGACGATAAGACCATAGAGAATATTAACCTAATTGATATGGCAGCTAAAGGTTGCATAATCAACGTGTGACAAAGGTTCATTTCCTCGAGGGTGATTCGAGGGGGTGCCTTGGTGGAGATGTGAGTGGTTGGTTACAAGTAGGTTCGCCGAGAACCGAAGATGAGAATGTTACTCTCTTATCCCCTTTTGAAAAGTATTTCTGAGTAGACGACGCCTCGTGTCAATTATGTCTTTTATTGAAAACTGGCTTTATGCAAGAAAATAAGTACACATATAGCCTTAGAGCCTCCGTCAGTCATTGGGCCTATATCGCCCTACTAAACTTGCGAGTACATCGTACTCAGTCTCTCTTTGCTGCCTCTTTGATTTTGTATTTCAGAGGAGGACGACACCGAGCAGCTAGGTGGGTTCTTCGTTGACGTCGACTACTAGTCTGGGGTTCCCAGGTGGCAGCTTGGGACCGTGGAACAAGCTGGCTGGGAGATATTTATTGTAGGCCTCTTAGGCCATATTTTGCTTCTTGTTGTTAGACAACACTACCCGCTTCCGCTTGTTGAATTGTTGGATCTGTGATCCTTTTGCTTGTAATATTTGTATTCTTCTCGTTATATGAGTTGCTATACTTTTGTGTCGTAGAGTCATGCTTTGTGCCAGTTCTGTTCCACAAGTCTCGATCTTTGTCTTATACATTGATGGTTGTGTCGGATTCATAGCCTCTCTGTATAATTCCGGGGTCGGGGCGTTACACTTCATATATCACAATAACATTGAATCTCCTCTCCTTTTGTTGAAATTTTTGAAGTTGCACCTATTTTGTCTTCCTATGCTAGTCAATTTATGCTTCATGGATTTATTTACTTACAAGATTTCAATGCATAGGAAGTGGGTTAGACTTAAATGAGTTTTATAGTTGCTTCTTGATGCTCCCTTATTGTGCTCCAACTCTCATTTTTATGTGAGCATCATCAAAATTACCATGCCTAGCTAAAAGGCTTTAAAGAAAAGCGCTTATGGGAGATAACCCATCATTTTATTTTCAGTATCTTTTCTTTTATTTAAGTCAAGAAGTTTGTTTACTTCTGTAGCAACTTCTTTGTATCTTTATTTTCTTGCAATGTTGTGCCAAGTAAGGTCTCTAGTAGAAAGTTTTTGCTATATTTGGATTTCTGTACAGGAAACAGATTTCTGTCTGTCACCGTTAAATTCTTCATTTATTCCAGAAGCGACGAAATGCTTTGAGATTTTGTGTGCTGAATGTTCATATATGTATGAAACTTTTTCTAGTTCAGTGATTTTCGATTTGAGCAACTCTAGTGCCTCGAAAAAATTCGTCTTTACAGACTGTTCAGATTTTGACAGATTCTGCCTTTTATTGTGCATTGCTTCTTTTGCGATGTTTATTTGGATCCTTTTGATTCTTTGAGCATCAGTGGCTGTAGCTAATGTTATAATGCATTAAGGTGTGCTTGTGTCACAGTAGAAACTTGTGAATTTTTTGTTTATGCACTAACCCTCTAATGAGAATTACTTTGAGTTTGATGTGGTGGAAGTTTTCAAGTAAGCAAAAGGGACGATATGATGAGATCAAGAAGAGTGAAAAGCCTAAGCTTGGGGATGCCCCGGTGGGTCATCCCCAGCAATTAAAGAAGAATCAAGCATCTAAGCTTGGGGATGCCCAAGGCATCCCCTTCTTCATCGACAAAACTATCAGGTCATCTCTAGTGATACTATATTTTTATTCCACTACATCTTATGTATTTTGCTTGGAGCGTCTGTTTTTATTTTGAGTGTGTGTTTTAGTTCCTTAAATAAGTTGGATCCTAGCATTCTTGTGTGGGAGAGAGACACGCTCCGCTTTTTCATATGAATACTCTTGTGCTTCGCTTATATTTGTTGAGTATTCTTAGCTACTGTTTGTTTTCTAGTAAGCTCTCGCTTTTAGCATGTTATCTTGTTTAGAGCTGCTAGTTCTTTGTGTTAAGCTCTCTTGTATTTCACTCTTATTTTTTAGAGAGTTGTTTTAGTTGCTTGGTTGATGTGTTAGATTGGAAAATGCTATGCTTGTGATAGTGGTATGAAATAGAGAAAAGCTGCATAGTCTTGTAGACCATTGTGTAGATAACTTGCTCCTCTTCAATTGTTTTGAGGTATTAAAATAACTAATGGTTAAAATATGTTGGTCAATGTTGTTAAGAGCTGATTAGTGAAGATGTGTTAGTAGAGCGTGGAGCCGTACTTTCTGAACTAAAAACAACTTAAGTCAATAGTGCTTTAGTGTCGTGATTTCCTCTTAGTTGAAAAGAAGTTTCTAATGGTATAGTTACTGCAACGGTCGGGGAAGCCAACGGGGCACTTGTGTCGCCGCCACGATCCCTCTCGGGGTGTCTCTAACCATTTGTAAAACTTTGATACTGTTAGTTGTTTGCAATATACGACATGCTATGTGAGTTTTTGGTTTTTGGCACTTCCACCTCCATATTTTGCTAGCCTCTTCGGTACTTTGCATTGCCCTTTTTCACATTGAGATTGGTGCAAACTTCGCAAGTACATCCAACCCCGTGGGAGATCTTCATCTTGTTCTCCTACACATAAGCCAACTATCTTCCTCAAAACAGCCACTATATCTACCTATCACAGCATTTCCATAGCTGTTCCGAGATTACATTGCCATGCAACATCCATAATTTACATTACATGACTTTATGTCATTTTTACTTCATTACCATATAGTATTGCTTGACCATTTGAGTTAGTGTGATGCGTGGCTTTCCACATGTGTTACATCTTTTCCACACTACGCTCGGTCTTGCATATCCACCATACACCATGTATTAGTCTTTGAGTTTTGAGTACACCAAAAAGTGTGATGATCATCTTGTAAAATAGAGTGTTGCCTCTACCTATGAGCATATTGAAAAGAGTCCAAAGTGGCCAATCAAAAGAGTCCAAAAGAGACCAATGAGAGAAAAATATAAAAGAGCCACAAAGGCCTCAAAAAGCAAAAAAGCAAAAAAAAGAGAAAAAGAAAAAAGAATATAAAATGAGAGAGGGGGCAACACTACTATCCTTTTATTCCACACTTGTGCTAGTAGCACCTACATCATTGTAGTGAGTTTTCATGCTTCATTAGTTTAACTATGTGGGGACCAAACGTTATAGAACTTGGCTTGTATATTCCAACGATGAGCCTCCTCAAGTGAGCTCTAGGTCTTCATGAGCAAGCAAGTTGGATGCACCCCCACTAGTTCCATTGGAGAGCTTCCATTCATATAGCTCTATGTGCATCCGTTGCATGGCAATCACTACTCCTCATTCAGTGTCTACTACGGGACTTCTTCTTGTCTTGTGGTTACCTCTTCCACTGTTTGAGCCTTTCTTTTTGGCCTTCCAAACCCCCATTATTATTCTCTTTGCCATAACCTCATGGTGCCAAGCCTTCTTCTTGCTTGTATTAGTTGAGTGGACTTCATAACAGTTGATAAGTTAAGTGGATGGATTAAGGACACTTGACTTGAGCTTGGCTATTTCTATTATTGACTAAATTTGATGCTTTGAAGATTGATTGACATTTTACATTGGCGACACAATTTACTATTCTTCTTTCTAAACCTTATGTATGGTTCCTAGTCTCCAACACGCTGATTCATGAAAAGTTCTAGCTTCTTTTAGCTAGCATTTGTTAATCATTGTTTGCTTAATGTCAACTATAGATAATTGTTTTGGATCACCTTATTCACATCATGTGTTTTGCATTACTATGTTGATCTAGATTGTGAGTTTGCATGTCTCCTAAGAAATTATTTGTTATCGTTTTACCTACTCGAGGACGAGTAGAACTAAGCTTGGGGATGCTGATAC